>SMLS01069138.1:0-103839 GCA_004785975.1 Popillia japonica
CTGTGGGTGATAGTAAATTAGTGTTATGCCCTACAGAGCCAAAACACAACGGGGGTGATACGAGGTGGTAGTGCGGTGAATAATTACACCAGAAAAGAGAACTAGGAACGAATTATTTCCAGAGTCTTCTTAATTTGTGCAGCCAGTGGCGAATTTCAAAAGTAATGGTAGAGTAACAGCACGTGGTCCAACATGGTCTTCGCCCACGCTCTCAGATGGAGTCTAAAACCATATTTTGTCAGTGAAGCAAAAGGAAGGTACAACATACAACGTGCGCAGACTTCTTTCCTAATGTTTTTGAACAGTTGCTTGACGATGTGCCTTTTGCAGTGCAGGTAACGATGTGACTTTAGCAGGATGGCTCTCAGGTTGACTTTTTAGATAGGAAACCCCAAATTGTTTCCCGGACGATTAGGAGGTGTCAAGAACAGTTAGTAGATTGGCTGTGTCGATTTCCAGACTTCTCATCAACACGAAGAGGTAACTAGCTAGCCTTGAGATAAATCATCGTTTCCTGTTTGGGAGGTTGGCAATAGTATGTCAGTATCAAGCTCGTGCTTTCAACTACTAAATTATTAGTCTTGTTGGATACAAGCAAAGTAGGTGGTGGAGCCGACAATGACTGGACACTCGAATTTCCTCCTTTAAGTGAACAAAAGCTTAGTCGTTCTTTTTATCGTTTAGATTTAAGCCTTTTTTGGAACCACCTCTATACGCGTTAGCCGAAGATGACGCAAGCCTATGTAATTTTCTATTACAATTACACATCTTAAGTTGTTCCTAATATATGATGAAAGCTTATTACATTTTAATTACCGTACATATCGAGTTCCTAACCAGGAATATTCATCAGCAATTACGAGCCTATGTAAATTCTAAATACCTACCACCGCATCCGCAGTATCTTGTATCTATGTAACGTCGGCGGTTTCAATTATTCATATACATTAAACGCGTGTACTGGGTTGTCGCTGGCATTTGTGAAAACCTCCTGCTGATTATTACAACATGACATTCCTATATTGATGTTGTTACACAATATCGAATGTCGGGGGAAATGTAGTTAGGGAATAGTCGCATCCTTGCAAAAATCAACGTGAGAAAGATGAGTAAATGCGAGTTAATAATATGAATAGTACCGTTACTTATACATATCTATTTATGTATTAGATTCACTTGGAAATTCCACAATACTGGCCTTGAATATGTACAGATATTTTACCGGTATTGTCTTGTGCGTTATTATTGGTTATTGCCGAATGTATTTAGGGTAAAATCACAAACAAATACATACAATCTTTTTTGTATCAATGAAGAAATATAAAGCATTGTTTACTATAACTCACTCACATATTAAGAAATTTCATTTCATGTATTGTGATATCATTCTTGTTTCTCACACGATGTGCGACAGTTATGGAGAGTCACACCACTTCTTTTATATTGTAGTCATTAGTATCATCAATGTATTCTTTTTTTGGCTGGTTTACCTTGGTAGAATACCTCACGTTTTCGTTGTTAAATTACGATAAAGTAAAATAAAATAAAAAGAAAGTTAAGGATTTCATTAGTGCAATAGGTACATACATACATACACCTTGACATTTTTCTGACATCGGTAATTTTATATTTTTGAGGTATTACGTATGTACAGTCGGTTGATTTAGAATCGACTCAAACTGCCATAAAACTCGATAAAAGTATGCTTTACAGCGATATCCGAAAGCGAAGCAGTAATGATATGGTCAACTATATGTAAATTACTATTTATAGATGCAATATATTTTTGTATCGAATCGAGTTTCATATGCAGGTACACAATTATGCTTAATGCAAGGGATCATATATTCCTAAATTGATAATTTTGTAATGCGATCTTATCATGTTTTGAAATAAATAAATATGGTTAAATCGCTATCGTCTACATTTTCACTATATTTCTAAGTATTAATGTTATTAAAAACTGTATGAGTAAGGATTTTTGTATAATTTGAGTTTCATATGCAACTACACAATTATATTTAATTCAAGGGATCATTTATATATTCTTAAATCGATAATTTTGTAATGTGATCTTATCATGTATTGAAATAAATAAATATGGTTAAATCGCTATCGCCAACAGTTTCACTATATTTCTAAGTATTAATGTAATTAAAAACTGTATGAGTAAGGATTTTTGTATAAYWTGAGTTTCATATGCAACTACACAATTATATTTAATTCAAGGGATCATTTATATGTTCCTAAATTGATAATTTTGTAATGCGATCTTATCATGTTTTTAAATAAATAAATATGGTTAAATCTCTATCGCCTACATTTTCATTATATTTCTAAGTATTAATGTAATTAAAAATTGTATGAGTAAGGATTTTTGTATAATTTGAGTTTCATATGCAACTACACAATTATATTTAATGCAAGGAATCATTTATATATTCTTAAATCGATACTTCGTTAATGCGATTTTAACATATCTAGATATAGCTAAATTACAAGCGCATACAATTTCACTATATTTCGAAGTATTTATGCCATTAAAAAATTGTAAAAGTTAGGATTTTCGTATTGTTTGAGTTTCGTATGAAGCTACACAATAAAATTGTATTAATTTGTTTTTAGTTTGACTCTCTTTTTGTTTACCTTTCTTATTATTTAAAGTAAATTATTATTTGTTTACTGTGTGTTAATTAATACTAGAATAAAATCAAGCTTTTTAACGAAACAAACTTAAGGTGAACATAGATTCCTGTCGAATAACTGCTTTGATAAATAATTTTTCTTATGGTTCTAAAACTAATTTGTACCCTATTATTAAAATCAGCTAAGTTAGGAGAAATAAAATAATTATTTTATTTGTGTTTATGTGTTATTAATGGGTGTTGGTACTTATAAGTACTATGTAATAATACAGATATTAAAAGTATCGCTTTATTACTACAAACATCCAGTTAAATGTAGAAAGTTTTTGTGTGAGCCGTTAGGTCCATGTCGCTTGTCGGATGAGTCGGTTCTAAATCAACCCAGTGTACATATATGAACATTTCATTAAATTAATAAATGAGCTGCGTAGATTACATTCTTGACATTTATCTGAAAACAAAGCTGTTTTTCTTCCTACTAAGTTTATCGAAATTAACATTTATGAAGTAAATTATTCCAGAATATCGGCGAGGTTAATAACTTTCCGAACCTTTCTTTGATTCACATGCATGTCAGCACGTAAGTACGTATCTTCTAGAACTATTTTATTTCATATGTCAATCGCTACTGTTAAGCTTTATTCTAGGACCATTTTCTTGAATTTTTGGAAGAAATTAATAAAAAATTACACACAGAAAAAGAAAATAAATATTGCTAGTAATATAATATATCTGTTATAGTCAATATTTATTAACTACCTTTCTCCTGTAATAAACGACGGTATTGTGAGTAATGTAACGTAGTTGATTGTCACGAGGACAACAATAGCGTTAACACGATTACAAGATTGCAATTAAAATGTCTTACAACGCGTAAGTATGCATGTGTGTATGTTAAATCATCTAGATTTAATCTTATGCATGTATTTAAGGTGTGTCGCCCCTGCTTCGATCACGTTGGATTTGTGTAGAATCATGACGATGTTAAGAAATTAAATTCCTGCCCACGCGTCCCGCGGCGGCATATCATTTTGTAGAAATGAAATGTCTAAATCGTTGCATTATTCCAAGTATTTTCTTCGAGTAAGTAGTAAAAAGGTGCTATTTCTCCCTGTAACTACTGTACTGATTAGACATCTGCAAAGCGCAATATGATCAGTACAGAAGATTCTGTATTAAAACCCGGAAACATATCGGCATTTCCATCTATATCCAACTTAATTTTATTGAAGTGCACAATTTAGTTATACCTGCTACTAGTGGGATAATAAGATCTTACAGCAGCAAATAGAGGTGTAAAATCTCCCTCTGGTTTAAAAACTTTTCGAAAGCATCGAAAGGCACTTTCAAGAATTTGGGCATTGGTCTCCAATGGGAAGGAAATCCCCTTAAGGAAACCATCAATTTATGGAACTCTTTAGTTTTTGGGTTGCAGATATTGTCATCCATTGTTTGTGTACAATCTCTTGCTTTTCTTTGTTATTTGTATACAATCTGGGCGAAAAAACCCACAAGTTACGATTTCATACAAGTTTGAGTGTAAACAAGTCTCTAACTATCTAGCCAATATTATGTAACTGGCCAGAAATAATAGGGCGTGTCTAATATGAGATAAATAGGCAAAATAGGGAGCCAAAGTGCATTTCCTACTACCTAAACTTTTAGCTTGGCATTTCCAGACAACAGAAACGATTCGATGATAAGTAAAGGAGCAAAAGACTCAGGCAAACTTAATCGAGGAAATTTGTAAACTTTTTACCAACTATAGGTATACAAGAAACTACTTGATTCTAGAAAACCAGAGTTAAAAAATTACTGACCGTTTAGCTGATCCATGCCTTCTAAGATATCATCTCAAAAGGATAACACATCGAGATGAAAACATGTCAATTTTGCAAATTGGAGTTTGCCAGTGGAGATAGAAGCCATAACATCTAAATCAATCTTGGGATTGGTACAGAATATGGAATGGGGAATGTAATATGTTTTCCAGAAGATGGAGACTTCACATTTTCACAACGCAAGTCAGCAGACTGAATAGCACTTCCTTTCCATGGAGGATAAAAAAATGACGTTTTAGGCGTAGCCAAATTTATCAAATATATAAAAAGTTAGAAAGTACAATTGCAGTTGGTATCGAGCTGAAAAACTTTTTTGTCGATTATTATTTGGCCAACATAGACTAGAAATTACATGATTTGAATTATTGTTTAAAAATATTATTTTTTTTCGAATGTGTAAATTTAGTAATGTTTCAATACTAATGGGAAACAAATCTTTGAGCTGCCGTGAAATATTCCCCCATTCGCCAATTTTTTTGAGCTCTGAGCAGGGCTTCCCAGATATGATAGTTGCCGTATTCTAGGTAACGCCAGACCAACATGGGCTACTCCAGTCAATATTCTTCCTCTGGTGCAAGTACTAGGTTATGGTTGGCAAATAGTATCCCATCTTCCTAGATGAACCTCGCTGGTATTTCTTCGAGACCTCATAGTGACAGCGAATCAATACCTGCACGCGTTTGTGAAAAAACTCAATCTTTCGAGAAGGTTCTCTTCAGCGGGAACGTCTAAATATTGCACCACCACAGAGGCCAACCAATAGCAACCAGTAGTTTCCTGCTTTCAAAGTTTAGAGATTCAACAGCAAAAGAAATCTAGGAAGATTCCAAGTTACATACACACTACAGACAACAGAAGTCCTCCAGACGAACACTCCAAGATAAAGTGGAGTTGGATGTAGAGGATCACATAAAAGAAGAGACCAAATAACTACGATCGAATCATTAAATGTGAACATTCCAAACAGCCTCAGATGAAACACCAACGTCAGCAGCATCTGGGGAGTCAATATTAACTATCTAATATCTCATGACAAACTGTTCGGTTAGTCCCCGTGTCTCCAAGACCACGATAAATAGCTGGAAAACTACTTTTAGCTGAACAATGTCGTGCTCTGTATGTTTCAAGGTACAGTTAGACAGGTTCTTGGGAATTCGTTCGCCCGTGCACAAGTGCAAGGTGGCACAAAAATAATGTCATAATTTGAATTGGCTGCCATTTTGTTATAAATAAAAAAACAGCTCTGGTTTCATACAAAGTTTATTTGAAAGTGTAACATTGATGACATTAATTGGAAAAAAATTATATCACTCAAGTGACCACCTCCTCAGTTGATGCATAATTGAGCTCGTTTTGCGGCAATTTGAATTCTTGCTCACAAAACATCTGGCTCCGAATTGGTGATTTTTTCTTCATTGTTAGCTTTCAAGACTTGCAAGGTTCGTGGTTCGTTGTAGTAAACGCGAGGTCTTAAAAAACGCCAAAGGATGAAGTATACGCTTTGTTCAAATCTCCAAAACGGAAGATCACGAAATTGGTGTCTCAAAATCTCCATAGTTCTCCGCGCTGTTTGAGCGATTACTCCCTCCTATTGAAACCAACAATGACCGAGATCCAATGCAACAGTTGGCGGCTAAGAAACTCGCTTAGCATCTGTCTGTAGCGTGCTCACCATTTACGGTTACGGTAGTACCATCGGCGTCTTCAAAAAAATAAGGGCCAATTACTTTTTCACTGAAAATGCGGCACCTAACAGTCATTTTGAGGGGACGCAATGGCTCTTCTTGCATTTGATACCAAATCATCTTCTTGCACCAAGTTCAACAGAGTATGGCAGCAAGTTAGTTTTGTCCGACGGTCCGCAGGTAGCAATCCGTGAACAGTGATGGGATGGTGTAGAAGCATAACATTGAGGATTATTTCTAGTAGTGAGGCGTCAGTTGAGTGCTGAATTTTCATCTTTATTACCTGCATAGGCGAAGTAATAGCTGGCTACTTGGAGTTTAAAATTTCGGCCTATCACCGGGTTTTTTTCCTATCCTCACGATAGAGATCCAAGAACACTTGCTATTGCTAGGTCAATTAGATGTGAAATTGTTTTAACGGTCCATTTTTTGGTTCTGGCAATGAGGCAATGAGGTCAATCCCTCCCATGCAGTCATTGTAATATTTTATTACGTTAGGCCGAGGGACTTGCACATACTTAGATTCCTTTTTGACCATCTCTTGCACTGATCTGAAGGATGTACTCCCAGTCCTGTTGAAGCAATCAACATTAGTTTATGGTCATACCATTGTATAACGCTGATTTTCCATCGCTGTTCAGAAAAACCTCTTGGGAATTTTCTTAGAATTCTTGCATCTTCTTGAATCTTCTTAACATTCTTGCTTTAAGTGCACTGCTGCAGATACCCTAGACCTCATAGTTCCAGTGCACAACACATTTTTACTTAGTGAATACTCCAACAATGGAATTGTTGGAAAAAAGTGCCGGAATGTAGTGATGGTATCAATCTTATCACAGCAGATGATCCTACTCCCAAATCTGCATCGTACATTTCTAATAATGTGCCCTTGCCTTGGTAGATTTCAAAATCTAATACTAATCCGTTTGGTGTTGTACATATGAAGTTTTTTTAAACTTTCAGGGTTAGGTTTGCCTCTGATAAACTGTTTGTTCCCACATACTCCAGTAAATGGAATCATTTGTTCATCTATGGCAACTTGGCGCCGTTCTAATGATAAACAATAATTTCGAATTTTATCTATCAATGGCCTGATTTTCCATACTTTATCTTTTCCTTTGGTTTCTTCAACAACTTTTAAATGACTTCTGATACTGGAGAATCTTCGTCTCGTCATACATTTAACAATACATTTTACTTGAGTGGTTGCCGCCCAGGGGAGGGAATTTCAAGCAAGACATTAAAATTGAAATTCCAATGAAGTGTATAAAACTTCATTTACTGACAAATTCATGAGTTTATTATCATCCTTCGAAGAATACTTCAGATTGGTACAGAAGCAAATGTTTTCCATAAACGATTCATTTAGATAGATTGCAATGTAACCTCTGACTGTCCAGTCTTTTCTCTCCAAGCTAGTACCAAACTCTTGCACAGTAAATGATGGTGCACAAAACTTTAAATAACAAATTGGTAAGTACTTGTTGAACTGAATGTAACTAAAAGTTGTTCACATACCTTTCAGACTTTTTCAGTTTTCCGCCCATAGCAATTTTTTAGCTCACTTAGTGGAATATTAAATTCCAATTCAGAATATGAAGTTGATTCACTTGATGTTTATTCATTAGGTTGTTCAACATTTGCTTGAATAGGATCTTCGCTATTAAAATATTCAAACGTATCCGACTCCTCATTTTCAGAGTCATTGTTGTCCTCATCAAAACCTTCAATATAAAAAGTTTCTAAGTACCCTAGTAATGCTTTGTCATCCTGTGCGGGTAGAAGATAAATTTTGTTGCCAACCACTGCTACAGTAAAAATAAATAAAAGTGTTTTCAAAAGTAGAAAAAACGATCCCATGTCCATTTAAATGGACGTGAACTATTCATAAGCTCAACAAATAGAAGGAGTCTTAGAGAGAATTAAAAAGCCTATAGGAGTAAAGAAGGAAGTTTATATTACACTTTGGTACTCATTTTACCAATATTCTAAAAATCAAGCAACTTCGTTTAGAGACACTCATGTTTTTATACGGCAAAATATTTCCCGTACTCTCTCGCACATTTCATTCACAGATGGCAGTACAAACGCGTACATTTTAATGGACTGCGCATTACCAAAGCATTTGAAAATAATTTAACGCTATAAAGGTATAAAAACGAACTGTCCATTAAAATGGACGCTGAGTCTTAGGAGGATATCACATGTGTGTGTGTCAATATTGGTAAGCCGATGTTTATCTTTGCCTTTTATCTCCTTGTGGACGAGATTTCGAGAGATAAACCATTCTTCGAATCTTAATGCACCGATTGCTCTGGTCATATACGAATGAACTTTATCGTGCATAATTGTATTTATATAGGTACTCCAATCCAGGAAAGATAATAAATAAATTAGTTTCTTTAATTCTGAGATATCCTGCGACATATAACCATAACTGGAATTCCTGAAGAAAATATTTTGCCCTCTAGTTATCTCGTACATATTAACTTAATTACTACGTTTATGGCGAATGTGATAAAAAATTTAAAACAACATAACATTGTCCTTATTAATGAAACTTTTTTAATACGGAATGTCATTCAATCAGTTTAAGGACACATCCGATAATGTTATAAGGGTGCGGCAAGTCTCCAAGTATGATGTTGATTAGAAATAAATTACCTCGCATGTTCATAAATCCTAAAATGCTTCACAGACTACAATTATTTTATTACGTATGTGCTACATATATTCAATAAAATTTTAAGTGCATTTCCCTAGAGTGTATTTTAAGGCATAACAAAACGAATTACTATAATTAAATTTAAAATAAACACCTTGAAAATCGCACCATGTCTCGTAAGACAAGACAGATTAAATTATTTAATCAATGAGTTAATGTTCTAGAACAAAATTTCTTATGTACGCGACCCTGCCGGCATTGTAAATACTCCGGACTATTGCTACAAGAAGTTGACCTTCACTTGATCCATTATTATCTTGGCATTTCAGGGTACGACTCCGTGCAAGTTTTACGTACAACTTCCTATATGACCACTGTATGTTTATTAATGCTTACATACCGTATTACACATAAGTATACGAAAACTGTTATATTTAATGCAATGTGCGGTATGTGTGCACAAAAGAAACCTTGATGACTATACTTTAATATGCTCAGGCGTTCACTGACACCATCGTTCTTTTGCAGTCATTCCTGATATCTCTACGTAATCGGGTAGCATTGAATCAGAGGGTAAATAAAGATCGCAGGATTATTTAAACTCGTATATGCGGCCTTAACATTTTAATCTTTGCTTCGAATACAGTAGCGAGTTTGATACTTGACGCAATTAACATTGTTTAGAATTTATTATCTATTCAGTAATAAATCAATATTACTAAGATTTATTAATGGTTCTTAGACATAATCTAGACAAATTAGATTAGAAAAAATGCATTAACAACTATTCTAATTCAGTTACTCCTTATTCGCTACATATAGATTGTATATCTGCATGGAAGTTTTTCTTTTTAAGCTTCAACTAAAGCTGTCGGTGACTGTGTATACTATGGGGAGTCTATATAAAGTCCATGTGTTATTGTAACTTCCAGGTACGTACTTTTATCCTAACGTGATCTAGTTTCTGAGAAAAATCAACGTTGTTTGGCGCGTTTTTTGTATGCCGTTAATGTTAGTTTCTGTACAAATAAGTATTCGTAGAGCAGTGAACTGGATCTACGCCCACGACCCTGCTGACTCGCTTTCGATTCCTGCTGCGGAAACATAGTCAACGAAATCTGAGCTTCTGGACATTCTAGTATAGAACGAAATCAGAAAACTTCTAGATACACTATATTGTAAGAAATGCTTTAAATATACCTGTCGTACTAGAAGAAATAAAACTACTCTATGAGATAAACCAATAGATAAGTAAAATGTTAAGGGAACCATGTTAAAGAATTAAGCTCACACATTCAATATAGCTTCTTTATTAACTTTGTACACAGTTTTTATGTAACTTGATGCGCTACTTCCGCAAGACCAACTGTCAGTTGACAACTGGTAAATGGTTTATGTCTTGCATATCAATGAAATCTACTTAATCTCTTTTTTGTTAAATTCCTTAAAAAGTAATGGCTTTGTCACCAACCCTTTCTTCTTAAGTTTCTTTAGTTGACATAGTGTCAGATATGCGTTAATAATCCTTTTACTAATATTGCAATATCTTTTATTTACTTCCTTTTCCATGCCGAGTGTTCTTTAGTGTTCAGTGTCTTCATGCACCTTCTCGAGAATATTGTATAACTCTGAGGGTAATATTTTATTACATCTGGTTCGTCATTTCTCTTATGTATTAACTTTTTCAGTCCTCCAGTGCTGGTCGAGTACATTAAATCAAGTTCATTTTTCATGATTGATTTTATCGAAAGACTGAATTATTGCTGGGTTTCTCAAAATGGATTGATACTTTGTTATAGAGTTCAAATTTATTTACGGATGATTGCCCTGGCTCTCTCATGTTTATTCAACTTATACTTGACACACAAGAAAGGCACTACTGTTGCTTACTTAGTTTCAGTTAAAAATGACAAGATGAGACTTGCAGAAGATTCTGGCAAACGGAAATGATGCAACATCGGGAACTGCGCATTATCCAAATTCGGCATTTGAGTAAGTACGGATTGCTTAGCTCACCAAATGTCCAATTTAACTTATACATATGCCAAAATAAAACATATTTCCGGCATCTGATCAGTGAACTTTACTTATATCGTCAGATCAGTATTTATTTCTGTAAATGAGCGAATACGGCACATATAATACAAGCGTAAGATGAACAAAAAATACAATGGAAACTCAAAAACATACAAAGTTCAGACAAAGTCTATCATTAAAATTAAACTTACACACGACAACAGAAGTTGTAATCTCACCTACCTAGTATACAATAGTTAACAACGCTTGACGAAGAAGGAAATGAGTGCACAGACATTTTTATTTGCCGGGATAATATCGTATTTGAACACATTAGAATTATTAAAGTTTGAAAATTTGGAACAGGAGGTAACAATTCATTTTGTTGCTATATTGTAGCACGAGACACTTAAAAACAAATTTTCTGCGAAATTCAATGGGTTCCCAGCTTTAATACATAGGAATACATTCTCATTCATCAGCAAATCACTGTACTGACATCTAGCAGATGTTTGTTATAATAGAATTTTAAGTTACAGATTCCTTCGAGACTTGTTCGCTCCTTTAGTAAGGTTATGTGTATTTTTTAAATATTTTATTGTTCTAATAAAATATATCTAAAAGTTATCTAAAGAATGCGTAAGAATTTTAAATTTGATTCTTCATAAAATTTTGAATAAAAACGGCAACTTTCAGTCGCATATACAACTAGGTCTTTTAGCTTTTAATATTCACCACTGTCATTGTTTTTTGTCGATTCCCATTGAATTTAGACATTTTTTTTTCGGTGCATTTCAAAAAAAATTGAATTTGGCCGCCATGTTTTCCGAATATTCAGGTTATGTTTGTTTTTGTGCTACTTAATTTTTGAAAATCACAATTGTAACATCAGATCTAAAAGCACAAACAGCACGGAGTATATTACAACTTCAGTATTGGTAGTAACAAACAGCGAATGAAAAACACATTATTAATTAAAATGAAACCAATTATGCGACTATTACATTCCACTGATATGCTAATTGCGTATTAATAGAAGCAATTCTTCGGATAGCAATATAGCTATAATATCCTACATTTCTAAATCTTCACATAATACCTTACCCAAGGCGATTTACGAAACACAACAATGCGAAAGCAATTAATTATATACCGGTTAGAAGATTTTTCATCACAGTTATACGAGAAGAATTGCAACCTTGGAGCATTACGTGCGAGTCTCCAATGCGGATGTGTGGGGCTTACTTGCAAGTGTAAATTTATATCTACAGTTACAGTGTTGGATGCAGTAGCCTAATATTTATTTGGGAAATAATAGTTTTGAATTATATTTAGAACTAAACTAGAATATTTGTGCAAGAGGCTCACATTACACACTGTATATAAGTATTTTGCAAATACGTTTGTCTTTCCCAATTTACCGCGATTATTGCTTTTCTCTTATTATATAATGCTGAATTAACATTTAGATAAACTTTATTCGAACGAAGGCGCTTTATTAACACTTACTTTACTAGCGGAATAAATACTAAATGTCAAATTTATAGTCTTACTTATCTACATCTAATAAGTAAGTGAACGTACGTTGTCACTAATGACTAAAGTTGGAAAAATTGATGGATTTGAACTTTTTGTTAAAAATGCAGTTTGAGATGATGCAAGAATAATTTATGTTTGGCTGGGTCGGATTGGCCGGTCGGGATAATTGAGAGCCGAGAGGCAGCGGCTTTTTAAGGCCGGCTATCAGTAATAGTAAACTTTTCAAAATAACTGATTGAGTGTTAGGTCTGTTAGTTTGATCATCGTGGTCTTCATAGGTCTCCCAAGTAAGTTCTGTTAAGCATATTCTTCTTGAATTTTTCAAGATGCGAACACGAAGACAACTCCTAGACTGGATTTGGTTGTAGTTTTTCACCAGATTTGGAATCAGTTCTACACAGTTGTCGCCCTTGTAATTAGTCAAGAAATTCAACAATTGTGAGAAATTACTTATTCAGTGCGGGATTTGCTTCATTTGTCAAGACTGATATTGTATGTGCCTATAGGAAACTCTATCTTTGGTGACTACTGTCATTTCTTGTAGTGCACATTATTGTTCTTCCTGTTGAGAAAACAAAAATAGTACCACTTTGCATAATAATAATAATAATAATAATAATAATAATAATAATAATAATAATAGAGTTTATTTCAAAAAGAATACATACACACACATACACGAAAAAAGAAACTAATGTAAGTATACGTACATATGCACTTGAAAACGTCAAATAAAAACAAAAATTTTACTTAGTATTTAGGTAGTCTTTTAGGGTATAACAGTTCAATTGAAGTAAGTAACTTTTAACATTCTTTCTAAATATATAATGATTGCTAATATTTCTGATATTTAGAGGCAGTTTGTTGTATAGGGTGCAGCCCCTATATTGTAGATTGTTCTGATACATAGCAGTGGTGTGCTTTGGAGGAAGTAGGTAGTACTGTTGTCTAGTGTTGAGTGAATGTATTATTGAAATTATTGTAATATTTATGTGTGAAAGATAAAACTTCCAAAATGTATATGTCGTAGAACGTTAATAGTTGATGGTCCTTGAAGATGTTTCGACAGGATTCCGTGGGTTTTAAATTAAATATCACTCTTAAGGCTCTTTTTTGTGCAACGAACACCCGGAGTAGGGAGATCCGCCCCAATGTATCACGCCGTATCGCATCACAGACCAAAAATTTGAGTAGTAGAAGGTTTTAAGGGTATAAATATCACAGGATCTTTTTAGTGACCTTATCGCAAAGGAAATACTGTTCAATTTTTTTACGAGTTGGTCGACGTGATCATACCATTTCAGGTTGCGGTTTATAGTAATCCCCAGAAATTTTGCATCATTGCTGATACGATAGGGCTTGTTTTTTAACATTATGTTATCAGACGTAACAGCCGTACTGTTTATTGAGAACACTACACAAGAGGATTTGTCCTCACTTATAGACAGTTTATTCTCGGTCACCCAGTGGTGTATTCTACGCCAGACTAAGTCTGCTGTGCTGAAAAGATCATAAGTTGTTGTTGCTTTAATCACTACATTTATATCATCCGCGTAATTAATAAAATTGCAATTGACACCCTGTAAGCATTTTATTATGTCATTTATGTAAATTAAGAAAAGAGTTGGGGCCAGAATAGATCCTTGCGGCACGCCGACATTTGTATAGGACGGATTAGATATTGAATTTAAGCATCTAACACGTTGATATCTTCCGCTTAGGTAAGTAGAAAACCATTGTCTTGAAATTCCTCTGATGCCAATATATTCGAGTTTGTGTAACAAGTATTGGTGATTTACACAGTCGTACGCCTTCGATAGATCAACAAACAAACCCAGAGCACATTGTCGATGGTCCAGTGCCGTGTAGATCTGTGACAGAAAGCTATAAATGGCGCTATCAGTGTTCCTACCCGATATAAAACCGTGTTGTTCGTCATTAAGAATTCGATTATCCATTAGGAAGTTCATTAGTTTTTTATTTATTATATATTCGTAAATTTTTGAGAATATGGGCAAGATACTTATCGGTCTATAGTTTTCAAGAGCATCCGCATTTCCCTTTTTGAAGAGTGGGAGTATAACTGATGATTTTAGTTTGGATGGGAATATTCCATGGGTGAAAGATAAATTTATTGTGTGGCATAAAGGGTCACATAGATAGTCTATACAACACTTAATAAGGAATGAAGACAAGTTGTTTTCGTCTGGAGTGCTGGAAGAGTTTAAAGTTTTCACGCAAAGCATTATGTCATTGGGAGTGACCGGGGTTATAAAGAAACTAGATGAGTTCCAGGACAAGTATTTATCCAAACAAGATTCATTGCATGGTCCATTGAGTGAAGCACTAGCGGCAGCTGCCGAGAAGTAGTCGCCAAATGCCTCACATAATTCGGAGTCGTCAGAAAAATTCCCTGGTAAGGTTTTACTTCTGTTTGCCTGATTTACCTACATTTATTTATTAGTTGCCACATAGCTTTCATCTTATTGTTCGAATTCGATATGAAATTCTGGTTTTGCGCAATTTTTTTGTTGCTGAATATAATATTTGTAAAACTGATTAAAGTTTTTGTATTCTGATTTGAACTCATTGTGATGTTGCGACATTTCTTTCAAAAATACTAACTTTTCGTGTAGTTGAAGAATTACATACTACTAGGAATGTCGCCAATTCGTGATAGTCAATGGTTGCTTAGCCATTTTCTTCATATTTTTTTTGCAAGCTTTGGGCCTTCTTGCAATGTTAGTTGAGTGCATCTCTTCGAGGTTACTCTATTATACAGCGGCACTATTTTAAAGCTTTTTATGGAGCTGTCAATTAAAGGAAGCCGCTTACTTTACATAGTTACAGTCTGAAGCCTACATGTCAGAAGTTCGGTATTGGTTTTTGTCAATTTTTTGGAATTTGTAAACATCATCAATCTTCCTCTATCCTTCTCTCGCCACCGCAATTTGAAAGACCTTTTTTCAATAAATCATAGAAAATATGTATTTGAAACCATAGCTTTTTACGTATAAGTGATATTTTTTTGGGGCAAATTAAATGTCGCACAGAGGAGATCAATAAAGTTAATTATGCAGAAATTATTTTTCTTTCCGGCTGTTCATTAATATTTAATTAATAATTCATTACATATCTACATAAAGAGACGCCAATTATCGCTTTCCACCAGCGATAATTAGGTACACTGTCTAGATCGATAAGTGTATTGATGTTTTACTTGGCATTTTTAGCATACTAAAATAATAATTAATTCGTGCATTCACGCATGAAACTTCTCAAGCAATGCATATTTTACTAAAGAAAGCGTCTGAGATAAATCTAAGTTAACTTTTCATATTAATTAATAATTATATTAATTAATTATTAATAATCTCATCCAGTTTTTTGACAAGCGCAATTGCTACAAGAGAGTTTTTTAATGTTGGCATAGCAGCTGGGTATTTTGTTAACCCAATTGTACAAACGTCTAATAAATATTTAAAATTGTTAAAATGCGCAATACGCAGTGAATACTAGAGATGTCGCTTTGGTGAAAGATATAACTTCAATAGTAGCGTTCTTTCTACAAGAAATGTAATATTATGATCTCAACCCACCAGTGATATTTAGCTAAAAACGCTGTTCTTTCTAATCGATTCACTTTGGGATTTTTACCTCCCCCCTTTCCGCTATCGCACAATCTCCCGAGGGTATGCAGAGGGTTACGTTCGAAAATGTCGAACCCGAATTAAAAATTCCTCTTAGGTAGTGGGGGGTTGAAAAAATCAAGAGGTGAATAATTATGTATGTGCGGTAGAGTTTTCGAACGCACATTTTGCTCACTGCCGCCAATTCTGTTTGTATTCGTACCTGATCAGTTGCCAGCAACAAATATTCATAAATCTGAGAAGCAACCGTAAAAATTAATTTTAAAGAAGTTGTAACCGTTATCTCTGGTTATAACATGGAAAATAGAAGTCTACTATACATGTTAACATCAACCGTCAACTAAATCATATTTGGCAAATATGCTAGATAATCCCGAAAGTAGTTCAGAAATACGTTTTCGAACGTTCATTTTTTCTCGAAGGGGAAATGATGGGGGGGGGGGCACTCTGTATGAACTTTGCATGATTTCGAGGGGCACTTAGGTAAATTTTCCGCTAGAGTGTTCTCGAACGTAACCCGGTGGTAACTAAAAACTCAATTAGGTGGAGGGGATACAAATAATGCTGGTATAACCACGGGTGTTTCTTTCTAATTTGAAATTTCGGGCAAGATGTGCGCGCCACCTCCGAACCTCCTGGTAGAACTAAATATAGTATTGTTGCCATTGCCATTGTAGACTTTATATTAAAGCAATTATAATAAAACATCAAAGAGGTTTTGATATGAAATATGAGCCAATTTATAGCGATATTTTCACCAAAAAATCTTTTTGTTGCTCTTATCATTAAGAAATCTATCAATAATTATGATTAACTATAAGAGGGAAGTGACATGGCAACAGTGTACAAAGAAGGAAGTGACATGGCAACGGTGTACAATATAGAGGATATAAAATCAATAAAAATGCAAATTATGATGGCGTAGTGCTTACAAATTATGTAGTACTGTCACTTATGTCTGTGGATTCATACTAAAAAAAACTTAATTTACCCGATTGTGAGGTTTGTAAATCTTCTTTATTTTCTGCTAACGTATAACCTCGTCATCCATTTACAATTTGGTGATTCAGATAATCTTCTTTATCCCACTTTTAGTTTGGTATTATATGTTAATAACATTTACGATAGAATGGTTGTCTTGCTAAAGTCATTTTACCATGTAAATTCTATTCAGAAGAAAATGTTGGTAACTTTGCAAAAGGTTAGCTTTTCATGATATATGTACTTGTGTTCATTCCGATCATCAAGCTTTGGTACAAGAACAGCTGTCAAAATATCTATTAGTTTAATTATTAGGAAGTTTCATGATAAGTTTCATATTTGTCGGTCTTCTAATGACAAATCTATTCGAAAGACAAGAAAAAGTACATAGTTTATTTTGTTATTTTTTGAAGATTGTATTGTTTTATTTATTAATGTATCATCATATGTAAGACAATGTTATATTTTTTATATACATGTTACTTATTGAATGTTAAATATTTCTTTAACTTTATTTTTTACCAGAATTTATTTTTATTTATACACGTAAATACGTGTCTGTGATTTCTATATTTATAGATATATCACACTGATGAGATCAAACAGGATCGAAACACGTATTTAGGGTATATTTGGAACTAAAAAACATTGTATTAATTTAAAAGTACCGCCATATCCGTTGTTTACAAATTTAGTACTACCAGGAGGTTCACAGGTGGCGCTCGCGGACGGGTCTAATTTTTAGCGTGGAATGCGTCACTCTTATATGATATGCTCCTTGGGTATAACCTATATACTTTTAAATTTGTATACGTTTAAAAGTTTGTCATTTGGCAATTGCGGCTGGAAAGCATCTACAACGTGTTTCAACTTGATTTTGAATATTAAGTTTGTATAACATAGTAGAGGCAGTCATGTTATTTTGATACTACAAACAACTGCGAAATGAACAACAACACAAAAACAACGCCACCACGCCATGCAGTGACTATTTTACTAATTACAAAATACATAGAGGCGCGAGTAACCCGTTATTTTATATCACAATTATCTCGGATAAATATCAACTCACTCTGGAGATATTTGAAGTGAGTCGAGTTGTACAAGAAGTACGTAGCTATGCAGGTTTTGTATTTAGTTTGACATTTACTTGATGCTAAGACTTTTCGATTTTTGAAGCACTCAAAAGTAAAAAGAAGGAAAGAACCCAGAGGCCCGAAATTCTATTGTAGAATGGTAGCTTCTTGATCACCATTTGATCACTCATTGCCAGAAGTTGAGTCTATCAAAATGACATTGAAAACAATGATGGCTACTGTTTTTTTTGGAATAAAGATGGTACCCTGAGCATTATCTATCCAAAATTAAATGAATCTATCCAGAAATATGCTACAAATTTCGATAAGAAAATTGTCCAACTCATAAAGCAAAACTAAATTGGATATTCCTCGGAAATTTGAAGAATGATATGTTAAAACACCGACAACGTATAAACACAGATTAGTCTCTATTTTGCCTAACGGCTTTGATCAGTTCTAAGTCATAATTCTAAGATTGTCATCTAGTGATTGCAAACAAAGTATGGTGCTCAAAATTTGCCCTGATTCCTAACATTCCTAAATTATCAACTCAATATGATACTGAAACTAAGGATTCATAATTAAACTATACTAATGTGACTTTCTAACGTCAAAACTGTTTCTTTCTGTAAGGACAATTGAAGTAAAAGTATTTTCTAAGGAAAAGTTTGTTGACCATTTTAATTCATTGACGAATTTCTTTTAATGTACGAAGAATATTAAATAGTGGCTATATTTTATTTTTTTCGAGGTCAAGTTTAATGCTTCGATGCTTGGCTTTATTAGGAATTGCGACCGCGTAACTACGAATTTTCATTCTGTTTCGGTTTCAACTACACTTTCCAAAATCGTCAAAAGTAAACATTGCTTCGCTAAAGTAAGTTCAAACAGCGGAAATATAAATACAACGAATATATGTATTCTCAAATACCACCTAAGCGGAGCATAATAGAACTTATAGATATGAGTATCAGAAGTTAAATTAGTTATAAATTAGTGTCAGCGATGTTATGCTTAGAATCTTAATGAGCTTTTATAGATTTCTAAGATATCGTCAATATTTTCTTGCGTGCATAGAGAATATTAAACTACCAGCTTTTAATGTTTGATTCCATGTTTTAATTGTGATACACCTTGTATACTTTTCGATTTAATCCTGGCTTATCATGAAGCTCTCAAACATTTATCACCGACGTTGTAATAAAACATAATTGTGCTATTTGATGAAACAATAATGTAAAAGCCACTAACTTGCAACTAATGTCAAATAGAAACTACAAATTTTTCACATTCCTCAAGTTTAGAACATTTTCCTTTCATATAGTTTCTATATTTTACCATTTAAGTACATATAGTTCGAATAATTGTTAAGAAAATATAAAATTACTGGAAACACAAACAGAAGAAACCGTCTAAGTAATCTCTGATGAGCACTTCGCTAAAGGAAGAAAGTGATCGAAGCAGGTCAAGGTGTTTGTATGTAAGACGACATCTATAAGCAGCGAAGAGAAAAAAAAAGAATCGTTCTTCGTCGGTCTAAAACCATTATGGATTTCACTTGTTCGTTGGTTTCAACTTTTACTTCAGCATTTGCATTCAATGTATTCTTTTTTTTTTCTTAAAAATGAATGTCTCTGAGGCGAATCAGTATGATAATAATCTGTCACTTCTAGCATAATTAAATATTATCTAACGTAATTTATATCCTAGTTATCATCATTGTTTGTGTTTTATACTCCATTAACTATTCAAATTTCCGCAAGAAATTTTAAAATTACATTGACCTCGAGAACTTTATAGAAACACCTGGTGTTATTTTGAGTTTTGTACAACGCGCACGTACTTCCGCACATTGTTAGTTCTTCACAATTTAATCTATTAAAAATGATACTGAATTGTTAGTTAAGGTTGCTAAATCGATTAGGAATCTGGAGTTTATTTTTAATGTAGGTTTTATATTTTGATTCACAATGGTATAGACAACTATCTGGAACTATTCTTAACACGTTTGCCCCCCACAGCATTTTTTGATATATTTGCTAACATTGTTTTACCTTGGTTAATTTTTATAGGAAAGATCGGAAAAAAATCAGAAATATGGGAGTTTCCTTGAAATTAATTTGAAATTCAACAACGGAGAGGTTGAAATGAAAGATTTATTGGAAATTAACATATAAATAAAGGAATATTTTAGAATAGGAATGGAACATCTTGAAACAAGGTTCGGGACACAATCCGATTTGGTTTTATTTTCATCTACGCAAATGGAACATGCAAACCATATCGTTTGCCTCTTTTAGATGTTTTTGTAACATTCTCGACACCGCTTTCTTTTCATAAGTTTTTTTGGCAAATGCAGTCATTTTGGTCTGGTTTTCTGCTTTTTTGGAGCTTTATTTGGTTTATCTTTTAGGAATGCTTCGATTATTGTTTCTCTCGCTTCCAAATAAGTTATTTTTTGGACATAGTTACGGTATAACCAACTCGCGTTCCAAATGGAGACATCAATGAGATGGAAAAACACTTTTAAGTACCATCGCATTCGTACTTCCGGGAAGTCACGTAATATAAAACCATTTAGTTAGCTCTATCGATACCAGACATATTCTTATTATAGTCCACAATAATAATAATAATAATAGCGGTTTATTGAACACAAAGAAAGACAGCACTTAACAGGAATAACAATAAAAAAACTATAATCACATATAGGCCATTGATACGGTACCTGTCTTTAGATTTTCACTTTCTCGTCAACGTTTATCCGCTATTGTGATCATCTCAGGTTTATATTGTCAACACATCTCGCTCTCATGGCCACGATGTTTCCACATCATTACCAGATATGTTGTCCTCGTTTTAATTTCGCTTTGACTACTTTGATTGACAGACATTTTCGGTTACTTCCGAGTTCTCACTACTTGCGTTTTATTCTCCAATAAATAAAGACATAACATACTGCTGGTGTAGAAGTTATCAACAAAAAGGCTCCTACCTTCTTTGCAAAAAGCTTCCTCCAGTTTACTTACGCTTGGGAATGGCAAGGGCTATCATCTACTGTATCTTTTCCACAATAGTAGTAAGTATAGTTAAAATAAAACCGTCTGGTGTACAGAACTCATAAAATTTAATTTCTAACTTTGCGGCTTTATTCGGGATATATTGGCGAAACGACAAAGGAGGAGAGCTTCATCAAGAGACAAGCTTTATGCTGGAGCGTATATCTCTTTTATGTTCATAAGTAAGTGTTGCAGAATCCGATCAATTTTCTACAATCTACTTATTAGGATCTCAAACTGGTTCCTACTCATTGTTTGACCAAATAGCGAATGACTGTAGATTGGCTTTCTCTGCCAGTATGATTTGATGCTGGGCATATGAATGTTTCCCAACAAGAGACATAAAGCCAAAAACACAATTTTGATAACATGTGTGTTTTCTCAGTTGTACAAATAGCACTTTCTACGTCTAGATTGTCCAATAGGTCCAACAGGTTTGTCCAATTTACAATTTTACAAAATTGCTGCAGGAATATTTTTTTGTAATTATTTTCTATGTCTTCTTCGTCGTCTGTGTCCATTTCTTCGTCCGAATCATCCAGTATATCATCGTCTTCTTCAAGGAGCTGCTGCAGTTCTACATCAGGGGGAGGCCGTTTTCTATTCATTGACAGTAGTATTTATGCGCTTCTGAAAAAATAAAATAAGCAATAAAATTTCCCTATCGTTTATAAATTATCTACCAAGAAATATTACTTTATGTTTCTTCAGCGGATCTTGTGACAAAACGAGATTTCTGCAGACTATACAGCAAGTTCTTAGTAAGAGAATATTACAGTTGTTTGAGCATGCAGTCCTGCCGGATTAGGTATACATATGTATGATATTTACATACATATATATGATAATACATTCCTAAGAGTAGAATAGGAGTAGATAGACAGAAGAGAGATATGGGAAAGAAATGAAAGTCCCTAAAAACATGCTAGGTGCCATCAGAAGCACATATGAGACGGTAAGGTTTAGGATACAAATCGCGGGGCAAAAATCGGAAGAATTCGAAATGAAGAAGAGAATAAAACAAGGAGACAGTCTAACCCCACTACTATTCGTAGTAATGATGGACAGAATAGTTAAACGAATAAAAACACAAACGAACAGCTTAACACAATTATTAGATGCAACAAACTACAATTGGTAAAAGTAAGTAGCTTGTTATATGCAGATGATGTGGTCCTGTTAGGAAATTCTAGAAAGAAAACACAAAAACTAATAAATATCTGGAAGGAAGGAAGGAAATAAAAAAGGTGAAAATGGAAGTGCATCTAAATAAAACCAAGGTAATGATCGTAAATGAAAATCGAGACAATAAAGTTAATAAGAAAAGTAAGTGCAAAGATAAGACATTAGAGAGAGTAACGACATATGATTATCTTTGGGAAGCATATTAACAGAGGATGGGAAAATGGACGGAGAATTAATTAAAGACAAAACAAATCAACAAGAATATACTATCCATTACATAAGACTAATAGAAATAAGTAAAACAAAAACAAATTACAAAAAAAATCTAAGATGGCAAACCCTGAAAGAAAATATCTTCAAATAATCTGTCTGCACAGTTGCACATAATTCTGACTGGTGACCGTTGAAGTAAGTTCGTTCTTGCCGTCGGCAAGCGAAAGGTGCACTCATGTCGTGAACATTCTCTGAGCAGATGAAACATCTAAGAAGAATAGCGGGGAAAACAAAATGGGATAGGATCAAGAACGAAAACATTACTAAAATAACAAAACAAGAACCAATAGTTAGGAAAATTACGAAAAAAACAGCTGAACTGGTACAGACATATAGTAAGAATGAAGACAAATAGATTTACGAGAAAAATAATGGAGACCGCATACTGAAAAAACAGAAGAAGAGGAAGGTCTAGGAGAAGATGTGTTGATCACAAAAGAGAAATGCGAGAAAGTAAAGGAAGGAACTTGGAAGAAATGAAAGTGGGTAGAAGAATCGGAACCGTCATCCGACACCTCAAAAGGTATAGGAATAAGTGAAGAAGAAGAAGAAGGAGAGGAGTAGAATGCTGTAATTTTTGCGTTGATCAGAAAATAAGGGCGCAAACTGCGTAAAATACAAGAACCTTCCTACTTTCTACTTCGTGTGATGTATGCAATTTTTTCTTCAGACGATTCCTGGCATTCTTAAGTTCCAACCTAAAATAATATCAATTTTCAAGAAAATGCTTTATCCGAGGAAATTTGTAACAAAGCTCAGGAAGTTCAATAAATAATGTTTGAAAAATGTTATTTCGTTAGTTAAAAAAACTTTCTTTTTTTGGAAATATTTCTAAAGGTTGATGTTGCTTTGTGTTCCTGGTTATGTATCTTACTTTGTCTTTCATTTGCTCATTTGTGGACAGTTGCTGTATAATGAGTTGTAACTGGTTCGGTGTAGTAGTCGGTAAAGTAGGGATCGGAAAGTTCTTCGCCAACTATTGTCCAATATGTCGTCATCTCCCTGGTTGACGGGAAATTTTTCATAATTTCTAGTGATTCTCACATCCATTGTTGATGACACTAAATAGTTACTACCATTTAACTGTAATACAGTTGTTAATATGGTCAAAGAAATGCACTTCGATCGGTGAAACATACAACACAGTATTCCCAAAACAATAGAAGTTTTAAAGAGGAAAAGCAAGGGCCGTGGCCGCCCAGCCAACAGGACAAACACATATCTATGTATCTTCCTTTACAACCAAAATAGTAGTGGTAATTTTAGCTGTAGGACGTCGAAGACAGTGACTGGTAGATTGTGACTGTTCTAGCGCTTTTAAGGAGGAAGTAATTTCTTTGGCATTTCCTATTTTGATATTTAACAATAAATATGATCAAATTTGTGGCCTTTAAACCAAATGTAGCATACTATTTGTACATACTTTTGTAAAATTTCCTGATTAGTGTAAATGAACAGGCGTTATTCATGTTGGTTAAGAGGGGGAACACCAGGGTTGTCCGACACAGATCTTGACGGATCTCAACTATGTTATAGAGACACCTCCTCTGAGTACCCAGGTACGAGTTTTTACCTTAACGCGCCCTAGTTTCTGAGAAAAATCAACGTTGTTTTGCGCGTTCTTTTTATACCGTTGATGTTAGCCTCCGTACAACGAAGCGGCCGTAGCGCAATGGATTGGATCTACGCAATGACCCTGGCGGATCGCTTTTCAAAAATTAATCTAAAAAGATGCTTCCTTGGCAGGTAAAGAATTGCTGCTCGGCGCACTAAGTAAGAAGTTATCAATTTCTTCCGCTTTATTCAATAGCTTAGATATTTTTGGCCTTTAACCTTTGCCTTGCGTTTTGTGGCCATGATATGGATATTTATTTTTTTTTAATAAACTTGCAAAATATGCCAGAAAAGGCGTCGAGAGACGTGTTGCTGTAGTTTAAATTGCTATTTTAATTAATTCTGTGGATATACATTGTATCAAACAATCCTTCAATGCAGGCATTTGTGGAAATAAAGCCCAAATGATGGCTTACCACTTGACGATACACTCTACAACAACCACGATTAGCAGCATTAAAAGATAAATCTACCGTAGAAGAGATTTGTACTGCACTTCGTGATATTTCCCCTTTATCTTAACCACTAAATATTGAATAAGTACGGCTGAAAACGATGCATAAATACCTATTATCTTATTTGAAATTAATGACATCCATACATTACTTAAACAGTTATTGTCGTTTCATGAATACACGAATTTCTATATAAAGGTACTGAAAGGAAGTTCAAGCATGTTATAAGTACGTGATACATAAATATAAAGAAGGCGTATTACACATTCTCGAAGTAATGCAATTGAATTTGCACCATTGTTATTACTACTGTTATTACACCAATACCTACAACATATATACGGCTACATCGTCGTTGAGGTTGCGTTTTCTTTTCTTTTTAACCTGTCTACACTGTCGATCTACATTGCAGTCACGTGCAGTCAATATCGCTTTAGAAGCCGCCCGGACTTTCTGGAATGAGACGTTTTCGCTTTATTATGCTCTTTGTGAAATGGATATTATGCAAATGGCTTGAGGTGTATCTAAATATCTGATATTCTATCGCACCTTCATATAAGGGAGAAGATGCCGTTGCGCTAATGATGCAAAGCGAGGTGGGATTTTGTGATGAAACAGTCAAGTCCGTATTGCTCTATTTTTGGTAAAGTAGGGAAATGTGGATATATGTCTGGTCGCTGAATGTACGATATTGAATCAGATCCGGTTGAAGATTTAGACCTATTAGTATGCGCGGGATGTTGCAGAAGTTACTTTGAATTCCTTTTATATTATGGTTTGTATAAATCAAAATTTAAATACTTTCTGTGTTCTTAATTCGTTTAAAAAATTAAACCAGTTAAGTGGTGTATAACATGGAATCAACATCTTGAACAGATGATAGATAAGTACAGATGAGTACTAATGACCACCCGAAGGACAATTAGGCTGCCTGATTTGCTGGACTAAAGTTACACAGAAGCAACATTTATAATACAAAACTCGCAAAGGTTCAGACGTTTGGTTGCCGATGTGTTACGGTGCTGCTAAAAGAACGCCAACAGCTGCTATGGAGAGAGGCAAGAATGGGAGCACATAGACTGAAATGTGATGGAAACTGGAGAATACTTCGAGGCATGTCAGAATAACCACTGAGATTACAGACCCTATCTTTGAAATGGGCTGTGATACAGTGGTTCTCAAACCCTTCTTTGGTAAACCCTTCAAGGTTGTCCTAGATTGGGACGAGTGGAGAGTCAAACAGAAACCTGGAATGTTTTTTAATCTCGATCGCTTAAAAAACATCCTCAGAATCTCAATCGCGATGATGGTTACCAACTCTCTAGCAGTTGGAAACCGGTCATTTCCGCTTCAACGCCCAGTGTTCACTGATTCGCATCGCTACACAGTCGTATATATACCCCTGCAAATCGGTCTTTCCTTGTCAGAAGGTTTTTGCCTCTAGCGTGGTCGACACATCGAGTTACCGTGACCTTCTGACGCCCTTCACCTACCAGAAGATTTTCGCCTCTAGCGTGGTTTACACGTCGAGTTACCATGACCTTCTGGTACCCACCCAGTTAACCTCTTTGCTCCTGAAAAAGCCGCTTACATTAGTGGCGAAACGTCGAGTTTATTGTATATCTTGTGCATTTTATTTTATTTTGTACTGTATATATTTTACTAACCATGACACGGTCAACACTCGGAAACTCTCATTATAGGGCCGTGGAAGCCTTCGATATCATTTAAGAAAAAAGTACTTTTTCGGCAGTACAACGCAAGGGTCCACACATGTGCAGTTTCCACGGCAAAAATCCATGAATTGAACTACGAATTGCACCGTCCTCTGCCCTATTCTCCGGATTCACCCCGACTGACTACCTATTTCTTGTTTCCAAACCTGACGAAATGGCTTGGCGGAGAGAGATTTGACTCCGACGAGGAAATCATCTCATAAACAAATTCTTATTTTGATGACGTCGACAAATCTTATATTTTGGATGGGATAAAAAACTGGCGAAACGTTAAGCAAAATGTATAGACCTTAAAGGAAACTATGTTTGCAAAGTAAAGTGATTTTTTATCCAAAAACCTATGTTTCATTCAAAAAGTCACGGACATATTGGCCCGCCCTCGTATTCTTGTTTCTGAATTGCTCCTTCTTGTCTGCTTCTGCTTATATTTGCTCTAAATAATTGAAGCCCAATATCTCTCATATTCAGATTTGTATTACTTTTGGGGTTAATAGAGGGAATTGGCAGGCTCCAAGGTCAGGTCCAAGCCAGGTGGAGCATCCTCAAGAGATGATAAAAACACTTTCATGCTTCAATAATGATTTTTATAAATTTGCGATAAAATTTCTTGCTTGGCAGCTGATGAACATGTCTGGAATCAGATCATAGTGGATGTTTCTTGGTTCCTCATTTATTTATGATCCATTGAATATGGCTAAGGTACTACAATTTTTTGCTCTTATTCTATTTATAATACATTTTTCATTGCAGAGTTTTAGCTTGTACTACTCCTCCTGCTGCGGTATTAAATTTTTGATACAAATAGGGAACGAATTCAATGACTACTACTTCATATATTGCATCGTTTTATATGTTCAACGATATCCGCAGAAGCATTAAGATTTATTTTATTTCTATAAAAGCGGATTAAAATCGTATCTAGTACAAGCAGTCTAAAGGGAATTCTCAAATTGTACGTTATTAAAGGAAAAGGATTTTATATACAGGTTGTATAAAATAAATTTTTTCTTTTCGAAATAGTTCGTAATTACTTTGTTTGCTACGTTTTTCAGATTTATTTTGATGTGGTGGTAAAGATAGTATCCTTGTGCTATCCAATTATTTGGACCTCTTCCTCAAAATACATGGTTTTGCATGATATATTTGTCTCTCTTGTCTTTGGATAATTGTTTGGTCAACTTGTGATTGATTCCTATTCTTTCTGATTTCTTTTCCAATAACGAATTCGTCTTCTAAATCTTACTGTATTTCTGGTTTCTCTCCGCGCTGTGGTTCTAGTAGTGTCTAGACGGTGTAAGAAACTCCGTTCGCAGCAAGAGAAACAATTTTTTTAGAAGTGATTTCCGTTTATTTTTAACCGAATTAATATGTGCTTTTGAATTGTTTTCTTGCATTTATAGATATATGTAAAATAGTTTTGAACTAACATGTATATGTCCAGTTTTGATGCGCTGTGTATATTTTAACCATGTTTTTGCTCGTGATGTCATGCCACAAAAAGATACTGGCCAGGGTATATATGTAAAGGCCGCGTTTTGATGTTAAATTACACTCACTTTCTTACCAGCTCTCTTCCTTTTCCTTCCGGAAGCCGATTTAGTTGGCCAGCACATCCTGACCGTTGGGTGAGCCGAAATTTTGTTAGCCCCATATAACCCCGAGTATGAAGAGTGGGCCTCTTCAGAAACACCACCGTCCCTTCGCAGAGTGTGGCCGAGATTTCGTTGGCCTCTGCAAAACTACCACGGATCCAAACATAGTGTGGGCCGAGATTGTTGGCCCCTGTGTTTCCCTCCGGTGCGGTGAGGTGTCAAGCTTGTCGACCCTCACACCACACCGTTGCCCCATATCTAGCTAACAACAAATTTAATATTTAGTGTTACAATAACATCGTGGTATGAAATGACAGACTCAGCGTAGTGCGACAACTAGCGCGCCCTGTCGCAGTCTAGTTAGAGTCGGACACGATACACAGTGCTTAGAGATATGCACGTTTGTTCAGTAGTATTTGGTACTGTCACTATTATCTATCCAGCATTTCCTGAACAGTAGTGTTGTAAACTAAGGTTTCCAAGTTATTTCGGAGGAACATTAGCAGACATTCAGTGACTGCTAGTACACATATATTCTTGAGTTGGGTAGAAGCCGAGGTACACCAACAATTCTGCAGAGCATTTTATGTTGTCATAATTCTAGATTTTTGATATTGTCTTGGTTATACTAGATTACGAAAATGTACAGTAGATCACAATCCATCGAAGATGCTTTGAATATACATATGTGGGGTTTGATATTAATTCTCAGTCTGCCTTTTTGCTACGGAAGAATGGAACTGTAGGGGATGCATGGTTTGCTTCCATATAGTCACTGTTGTATCTAATTGCGAATTTAGAAGATCTGAAAGATGGCTTTAATAGGCATACATGGTATCAAGATCAAGTAGGGAGGTAATGTTGCAGGTAAAGCCTTAAGAATATCTTAAGACGAAAAATGACAAATTTCCAAATGCCATTAAACTAAATTAGGTTTATGATATCAATAAGAAGTTGTGGCATGTGAGTTACTTTATATAATTAGTAGGCCATGTTTGTTGGAATTCCCTAAAAAACTTTTTTTATACATTGTTTTACATAACTTTGATGGTTGTACCAACTTTATATCAGTTCTAAAATGTTTCCAGAAATAATGTAACATTTGTTTCAGCAATGTTTCTGTGCATATATTTTCGTAATTCTTCTGCGTATATCGTAACCTAAAGTATCGTCATCATCACTACTTGATGAAATATTCCACAGCAGACAGGTATACTGTTATTCGTAGAATCAATATTGCGAGCATGCTTTTGTACCAGAATGAATTCAATAATTTCGTCATCGGATGGTCACGTCACGTTATCTTAGCTGTTGTCGAAAATTCCTAAAGAAACAAACCAGCCATGCCGCTATAGTTTTCTACTGTTTTGCTTCGAGTGTATATAATACATGTAAACAACTTTCACTGATTCCACTTTCACTTTTTGACGATTTTTGCATACCACAACGAATACTTTGAAATTTTTCGGAAAGGTGACGATTTTATTGTGTGCATATTATTTTCGAAACTGTCGTAAGTGATGTCGTTGCGAATATGACTGTAAGTGCTAATTGTAATGTTTAAAAGTATATTATGTTAATGCATGTTACTTTATTCGCTATTAGCCAGTAATATAATACACACAAGATAGATCATTTAAATTTTTTTTTTGAGGGATAAAAAGTATATGTACGTTGGAAAATGTAAAAGTTTTGATATGCAAAACTCTAAAAGTAACATAATATCTTTAATAAAAATGTATACCAAAATTCAAAAGGAAGGAAAAGCATTTTATACGGGGTGAAATATATTCATGAAATGAACTTTGAAACCATTACATTATGTATGAATGCATATGGATATGAATGGCTTTATGTTTGAATAATGGAACGTAATGAATAGTGCTAGGTACAGAGAACCGTTAATTCTACAACGTCGAATGAATTCTTAATGGGTATATATAGAGGATTGTGTCTTCTAAAGATAAACTTATCGATCATGTTTCCTCGTGTAAATTATTTTTATTTCCTATGTGCATACCTTATGATCAAATTCAAAAGGTTACTGATTGCAACAATGTTGAAAGATGTTGCTGTCAAATGTATAGTGATTGAACTAAATGGTGGTAGTAAATATGTAACTAATGTAATTAGATTTTGCTAGTGATATTTGCAGCCTACGACCTTCTGGTATTCTTGAGATTATTTTGGATACTTGAAATTATGACCTCACTTCTGTACACTAATATTTTATGGACAATAAAGACAGTAGCTAAATGAGTGAAAAAACTTGAATGCTCTAAAGAATACAGAAGCAGTTTTACAAAAATATACACTTATGAAAATAATTGGCGAGCACACCCTGTATAATCTGAACGCGTGAAGAAACATTCATAAAATTTGCGGAGCATTAAGGTTTCCTGTAGATGAGTTTCAACTTTTGCTGTTGTTGCATTTTTTGCTAAGCAGCTCTGATGGATGGAAAATGCCGCCGTCATGGTGACCGAAAAGGCGGAAGACACCGGTGGTTCCTAGTGTGATGCGAAGGTCCAGTACGTCTTTGTACTCGCTGCATAATGACGGATCTATCGCGCTATTTAAGCGAGTTTGATCGAGGAATTTTTGTGGCAATGTGGGGAATGCACATGACGAGTGTATCTTTCCGCAAGATCGCGCGCTGTTTCGACGGGTCGTTGTCAGCTGTGCAACGGGTATGGCGAGAATGGAGTGAGGTAGGACGACTCCGACTGCGTGCGACCACAGTATGTGCCCGTCTGCTCAGCGCTCTAACGTCGCGTACGTCGTCCTCAAGGCAACTTGGAGCCATGTAGCCATCAGGAAGGGAAGGGGCACTCACAACGTGAACTGTACGGTGCCGTAGAGGGTCGAATGTGACTTCCGGACATCGCCGCACAGGCTTGATTTTTCGACGAATCAAGATTCGAATTGAACGTTGGTGATGTACGAATTTTGGTTCTCGGCGATCTGGTGAGCGTCTGCTCGGGGAGTGCGTTCAACCACGCCATATCACCGCCAGCAGGACATTATGGTATGGTGTGCTGTTACATATGGAGGACGTACACGTCTGCTGCGTGTACGTCCGCGGGGGTCGCTGATAAGTAGATGAGGTGCTACCGCGCGTTGTGTTTCTCTACGTTCGGCGGCGCCCACGTCTGCTATACATGCACGAAAGCGCTCGATTGCACGTCGTGCGTGTAGCACAGCCCTTTATAGAGAAGCGCCATATACGAATGCTTCCTTCGCCAGCTCACTCTCCGGATTTGGATCCGATCGAACATGTCTGGGATATGATCGATCGGATATTTCAACGTTATCCGGCTTCCCTGGCCAACGTTGAGCAGCTATGGAGGCGAGTTGAGGCGGCAAGATTGGCAATCCGGCCCGTTGCCATACCACGACTTATTGACCTTATACCTCATCATAGTGTAGCGATGGTACGCGCCGCTCGCGGGCGCTACTTCCGCTATTGATGCATTCCCTCCCGCATGAGTGCTAGTAGTACTAGTTTAGTTGTACTACTATACCTAATTTCATTGGGCTAGCACGACGCATTCAAAATATACAGGGTGTGCTCATTTCAGTACATTTTTTTGTTCTTAAGATATTCTTAAGGTTTTACCTGGAACACTACCTCCCTCCTTGGTCTTGATACCAAGAGTGCCTATTAAAGCCATCTTTCAGATATTCTACAGATAGATACCACGTTGACTATATGGAAGCAAAGCATAAGTCCCCTATAGTAGTGTCTGTACTTCAGAGTTCAGATTATATCGATGATGACGTAACTCTTCGCCGTTTACCATTTTAATAATTTCACCGAATTGTTCCTCTCGTTAGTAAGGAAGTAGGTCAAGATGTCTATATTTGTTGGTCAACTAATGAACTTTGTTACTCAATTAATGCATAGAATTGTAATTTTGAACTTATGTAGTTCGTGAATAAACTTTGAGTACTTGCCATTACGACAAAATCTTGCTTATTATCCGAACATATAAATTATAGTTATAAAAGGTCAAGGTTATCAACATTCAACAATAAAAAAACTGCAACTACGTTTTACTAAAACCAAACTAAATTACATATATAATTGTGTAATACCAATTATTATGGTCTGGTACACCTCTCCTCTTCTGCATTTAATATCAATGCATATTGCAACATAATTCTGTTTAACATCAATTTTAAGATGCTAGTGCGAAAATTTAACGATTTGCGTTTAATAACTGCGAAGTAAGGTGCGGTTGGAAGTACAAAGTAGATACATACAGAAATTTAAATTGCGTAAAGTCCTCAAGGTGCAAAAGCGAAGCCTTGATTACAGACTTACTTGCTTACCACTTGCCTATCCTATTTTTTCTTTGAATTTATTTGTATGACAAAGAGGTTTGCAATGACACTGCAAGAAATGCGTTGTTTTCATTGAAATATTAGATTGTACGTCGCTTAGAATACAATCATTCATTTCGTGTTTATTACCAGCTAGTACGTAGTAGCATGTTTTCTAGAACAAAAAACTTATTAAGCTCAACGTGTTGCACTTCGAACTGTTTTTCATCGTTATTAGTAAATGAACCATCGCCCAGACAAGAAGCAGTTCTACCTTAGTATGAACCTGAGACATATGTATATCTCATTCTGTACGCAGAAAGTACATGTAGATATGCGCGTATGGGTGACCCAGATTTGCTAGCAGATTTAAGAAAAGAGTAAATCAAATCCCAGAGCGACATAATGCAGTTTATTTCAGGCGGTTATGTAAATCGTCCAACTGAGAAATCCAGTTGTATAACTTCCTTAGACGTCGTGCAAAATTACACATGGATAATAGAGGAACATATGTACATATATAGAGCAGTGGTAAATTGGATAGTCATTTCTGTAACAAAAAAAATGAGAAGCGTTCTAATTGTATCACCTCTTATGCTTTAATGAAACAACCTTTCTATTAATCTCATCATTTGCAGGTTTCTGCGGATGGTGTATACATACATACATATATTGTGTTTAATAAAAGGTAGATTTATACGTCTGAATGCTGGTACTATTCTGTTCCATTGATTAATGTTATCTGATTCAGAAAACTCCCTTTCTATATTTATACTTTAATGAAGTCATTGCAGAGGAAGAACTAAGGTGTGACGTAAAGTAGATTAACTGAAATAAACTACAAAAAGAGCACTAAGAGAGGTTTCCAGAAATAGATGATGTGTCACACATTGCATTTTTTTGCTTATATTATAAGATTGAGATGAAAATGTATAAAGCATCCTTAAAAGTGAATCACAACAATCTTAAGATATGTATTTGAATGTCTGTTATCACTACGACCAATTAGATCTATTGGGACCGAGGTTTTAAGTACGCCTGTTGTGTCGGAATATACTGGTAGCTTTTAATTTCTTCTGCTTGAAACTAGCTGTGGACTGTCTGGAAAACCCAAGAATCCTAACCAAACATAAAGTTACTTTGGCGAGGGTGCATAAGGACACATCAGACAATGAATTAGCAAACAATCTGGCAAGAAGAGGTTCGAGTTTTTAGTATTGACAATTCATTAGCATTTATCATCTGAAAAATATTATTTTGGCATGGGTATACAGGGTGCCCCAGCAATAAATAGACGGAGTAGTAAATATGTAATGTCCGAACAGGATCACACATAAATATACTACAAACAGTGCAAACAATTTATAATCGTATATAAGTGCGTATTCATAAACCTATAGTCAAACTATTCATAAGGCGCTTTGCCTACTGTAGTAGCTCAACTAATATCAATAACGCATCTAGGTGATCGATTGCTTTCTACCAAGCTGACTAATTTTTTAGGTGGCCGATACAGAGAACAACTGCAAGGTCTTGTTTTTACAACAATAGTAGTTATTGCCCTTAAATTTGTAGGTTATAATTGCTGATGCAAATAATTGTGGCCTTTTTACAGTATTGTATTGTATAAGAAAGGTCGTGCAGGTTCTATAACATCACCTCACTGCGACCTATTGATCTATTGTGAATACCCCATTCCTTTAGTACCCTTCTAATCCGATGTTCCTAACGAATCCCAGGATTAGTTTCGGTGCCAAGGCCTTAATTTATTCAGGCGTTACAGTCGGCTGTCCTAGATGCTGAAACCCTCGCCGGCCCAGTGCTTCGCACTCACAAAGCATGTGCTCCGCTGTTTCAGATTTCAGTTTGCAAAAGCGACACGTATCTTGATCAGCTTTGCCCATCTTTCTGAGGTGGTACTTTAGAGGGCAATGACCAGTAACTAGGCCTGTGAGGGATCTTAAGTCTGATTTTCTTAGATCAAGAAGTTTTTTATTACTATTTGGTGAGCAGTTGATGAATTTCTTCGCCTCCTTCTTGAGTTGTTTTGATACGCCAAAAAAGGATTCGGGTCCAATCAAGTGCATGTTTGCGGCTTGTCTTCCAAGTTCGTCCGCCCTGTCATTTCCTTTGGTATTCGTGGTCCCTGGAACCCCCATTAGGGAAACCCTGCTGTTTGTGGCCAATTGCGTTACATTCATCCGACATTCCCAGAGCAACTTACACTCAAACCTGTGAGTGGCTCGAGCTTTCAGAGCGGCCTGGCTATCGATGAATATATAGATGTTGGCATCCTTCAGGCCTTTGTCTAGGTTTTCTCGCATGCAAAGATCTATAGCATGTATCTCCGCTTGAAAGATTGTCAGAGATGCTCCTAGGGCTCTGAAGAGGTTGGTCCTTGGTCCATGAACGCCAACCTCTACCCCGTTACTATAAACCAGGGAACACTCCTAAGTTGTAATGACATATCGTCGAAATATTCCGGTAATGCATTTAGCAAAAAACTAAATAACTCGTTCCAATAACTCGTGCAGAAAGTGCGTGCGGTCTGAGTAGGCTATGGCCGCTCTCCTACGGATCGGTACCACTTTGGCTCGGTATACTTTCGGCATGCTGAGACAATGTCGAGCACATATATTTTAATTGGTACCAGCGCACGGGTCGGTACAATATATACCGTGCATCGGCATACCGTTATCGCATCGATGTTGCACCGACCCGTGAAAAAGCGGCCTATCACCTACAATTCCTGTCCAAAAATTTACCGAAAATCGGTGTTGAAAACGATTCCATTGTATAACATGGAGGTTTGCATCAGCACAATGATGAGTATTATGGAAATTTAAGACACTGTTATGGGTAAAGCAAGATGCATCCGTGAATAGTATGCTAGCACAAAAAATCCATATTTCTTTATTGCTTATGCCGGAACCAGGTGCAGAATCTAACACGTGCTGGACAATCCTGTGGTGCTAGAGCTTGCACCCGTTGTAGGTGGTAAGGATGCAGCAAGTTCTCGTGGAGAATTCGATGAACCTTTGAACGGGACACTCCGACTTGTATTGGTGCCGTTCGCGTGGTAACACCTGGATTCGCATCTACCATTTCCAGGAGTTGCTCTTCCGCTCGTAAAACTCTTAGTGTTTGTTCACTACCCCTACCTTTATAGCGTTGGTGTAATGTGCCTCTTTCGGGTACCTAGACACTGTGTCCCTTATCACCTGATACGATGGTCGCCTACGATTAGGAAAACGTTCTTCGTATAAACGTTCTACTGCCCTTGTATTTCCACCTGTTTCACCATACAGATACATCATGTCCCATAACGCTTGCGTCGTAAAAGTCATGTCACTAACTATTCGTCAACGAATGAACGATCCCACAGCTTGCAACAGACTGAATAACTGTATGTGTCTATCGTAAATCGCGTATCTGATTCGAAATGATACATGCCAGGATGCACTCCTCGTTCGCTTTGTACCGGGCTCGTCCAGGCCCGGCGTAAGGCCAATTGAATTCTTTCTTCCTTTTTTCTGCGGTTTGCGTACGAATAGAGACTTCATATTTTGGATTTACTTTTTCTAGCATTTCAGCTTGCGATTGCTGCTACTCCGTCTTTTTATTGCTGGGCCACACTGTACACCCTGACATACCAGAAATGCTATGAGATCTTTCCAGAGATGAACTTCATTATTTATTAGGAATGACGCAGCAACATAGTTATCCCAAGCTATACTGAACTGGGAACTCCAAGAAATAATCGGTATGTATCCCAATTTGTTCATAGAAACAAAAATGCAACCCAACTTCGATTTCAGTTCGATGTAGCTAGACTTCTATGCGCGTAGGCCACTGGGATGTGTTCTTACTTTACTCAAGATAATAATGATTGGGTTCTAATTCTATATAATAACGAGCCAAGATTCAGTTTGCACCCAGATAACAAACGTGATTTGATATGTTATGCAGTCCAAAGACGAAATAACATGACATCTTTACAATCGTAGACAGTGCTTTCTAAAAGTTGCAATGAAAATATTTGCATGCTGTGGAGAGATACACAATCTTAATTACGTCAATATATAGAATAAAAAAAAATATTTAAAAAAATCACGCAAAGGAGCTCTAGCATAAGTACCTACCTGACATTTACGTTGTTCACAGTTTTTATTTCTTATATACTTATATACAAATTCCGTTTCGTTTTTATTTCCAATGCACGCATGGATAGAGCTCGAGCTTATTAGTATGGTATAACTAACCGCACGTGTGATAAATGTGAGTGTACCATATACGTATTTTACGACTGTACATTTTTTACCGTACAAATCTAGACTAATTATGTCCGAGGATAAAGTAGAACGTATTCATTAAACTTAGCCGGTAATAAAAATTTCTACATTGTCGATCTTGCGATGACAGCGCATGAAATATATTTGTAGTTTTTTTACTAGCGGTGGAATTATCACAAAAATATTTGTTAGACTGGTATCTACATATATTTATAAACGCACATTGATCCTAAGACATTTTTGTTCCGCTGCAAGTCTTTATATCCTATAAAAGAGTGAACGGCATACTTCCTATGACATAAAAAGCAAACAATTTTCACTGCTGTTTACCTTTCATATCGAACAATTTTAGCACCTGGTGAAATTGTTGCTTCCAAATGCAGGTGCGTGTAAGAATAATTTTGTAGATATTTCTAACGGCATCCACAACACAACTTCAATATGTTAGTTTTGCATCAAAATAGAAATGTTATGAAGATGAATGGAGCAAAAAAAATAATTTTTTATGTTAATTTATATTTTTTTTTTAAACTCTCACCTACTCTAAGTTTCTTTGACGACCATTTATAGGCCTATAAATAGTAATAATAAAACGTATCAAAGTTAAAAATTCTTCAGTTATTCGACGAATTCTTTAGCTGAAACAAAAACGACGTGACTAACATATTATGTAAATTATGCCGCTAAAGTAGTTTGATTTAAGACTCGTGAGCGTTAATATTATTTTATATTTCACCTTCTACATCTTGTTTATTATTATGCAAATTGTGTTGAATAAAAATTCCGCGGACGTCTCCTCAAACTACACACTTCCTCATTACTATTCCGAGCATATTTTCCCTTTCCATTTTTATACCAATCGACGTGATGCTTCCGTGATTATCATAGAGTGTAGTTATTTTTCGTTAATGCTTCTGGAAAGATACGAACTTCGAATTCGAACTCTGGACAAAAGATATTTGAATATACTCAAGCTCCGGCAAGGGTTTATTTGTCGTTTGATAAAGCTTTTAAAAATAGATTTCTATCGTTGCAATTAAATTTAGTTCGTTCTCTGTTTTTTTTTTGTCGTTTATATTTGCTTTTGCGGAATTTTATTACGGAAAGAGGAAAAACTATCATGCGACTATCAATGATTTCATTGCTATCAAATTAAATCACCAATGACAAGTTGCTTTTGTACATAGTTCAAATTTTTCTATTATTTTCAACCTCTTTAGATAAAAATCTACTTTTGCAGAAATGGCCTATACTAGTGAACCAACGCCAGTACCAAACATGTATGTTTGAAGGATAACGTGCACAAGGTTTTTTTACTAATTTTCCACCAAATACTCTTAGTAATCATTGTCCTCTATAGATATAATTCTACGAATTCTAATACCTGAGGGTATTCCAGCTTTGCAACTACGGTGTTAGCTTCGAAATTAAGGTGAAGCTGTCATTGACTAAACAACTCTTCTGAAAAAGAGGTCGTATAAAAAATATTCAGAGAAAATGCACATTTTGAATCTGCCAAAGTGAACATTCGTTCAAAATCACATTTTAATGGCATTTTTAAAATTGACATTTGTCAAACATAAACATTTTGAAAGTGCTTTAATAAACTAATGTTGTTATTTGTTACAGGTATCGGAAATCTGTCAAAACAAAAGATTTTACAGGTGGAATTTAGTGATAATTTTATATAGGAATTGTGCAGAAGCTGCAAAAAGTTGTGGACCATTACTTCTCAGAAGTATACGAGCAACTAAGGATTAAAACCTGACTTTATCGGTAGAGATTATAGTGCAACAAGTACAACGTTTTCGTGTTACTCTGTATGGAAGGAAAGGCAGATGGAGAGATCAAAATGAGGGCCTACTTCAAGGGAGTATTTTAGCACCACTGCTATTCAAGATATACACGAACAACCAGCTTACAACCTATAACTCAAAACATTTTCTCTATGCCAATAATTTGGCTATAGCCGTCCAAGACAAGAACTTCGGAGAGGTGGAACTTAAATTTGAAAGGGCTCTCTCCAAAATGTCTGCCCACTACGCACAAAACTCACTGATACCGAACTCAGCAAAAACAAAAAATCTCTGCTTTCCACTTACGCACAAAAGAGGCCGACGAGGAACAGGTGGCTATCGCCAAGACCCTTTTTCCTAGCAATCCAACGAGGGCAGGTAACAGAGAGCATGTGGAACCAAAGAACATCCCACTATTCACCAAAGGGGAGATCCTTCAGGCTGCTGGTAGACTAAAACCAAGAAGGGCGCCGGGGCCTGACGGCCTCCTATCGGAGGTTGTTATGGCGGTTGTACGGGAGCACACGGAAGAATGCCTAGGAACCATGAACAAGCTCCTATAATAAGGGGAAAGTTCCCGAAGCCATGGAAAACGGCTAGACTGGTACTGATCCCGAAAAGCAATAAGCCAGAGAGTGAATCGTACCGCCTCCTGTGTGTACTAAACGTCCTAGGGAAGCTTTTGGAGTAACTTGTACTCCTCAGATTGAGGAAAGAACTAGACAGAAAGGGAGGGCTATCCCAAGAACAACATGGGGTTAGAGAAGGGAGGTCGATGACCACAGCACTCAGGAGAGCCAAGGAGATCGCGCAGGAGACGTACAGCGGACCGTACAGTTCAAGCCAGCTATGTGCGCTTATTGAGATTGACGTACAGAACGCATTCAACTCCGCTTCATAGGAATGAATTCTGCAGGAGCTGAAGCATATCTGTACAACATTGTGGACAGCTATCTGGAAGGTAGAACATTAATAATTGGAGAACGGAGCGAAATCCAAGTAACGTGTGGAGTACCACAGGCGTCTGTACTGGGTTCCTTGTTATGGAATCTATACTACGATAGCCTACTCGAATTACCAATACCAACCGGAGTGTACCTGATTAGATATGCGGACGACTTGGCTGTGGTTGTGACAGCAAGAAAGGCTGAGACATTGCAGGCGATGGCGAACCAGACCCTAGATAGTGTTGTTAAGTGTCTGGAAAAGAAGCAGTTGAAACTTGCTGCCCAAAAAACTGAGGCAGTCCTCCTGACCGCTGGAAGGAGTGTTAAACAGGTGTCTATTAAAGTGCAGGATACTGTAATACAAAGCCGAGAAAGCCTGCGATACCTTGGTGTCCTGCTACAGAGAAATCTTAGGTGGACGCCACACCTGACACAGATTGCGGATAAGGCACACGACATCTTGGGTGCGCTGTGCCGACCGATGCCAAACTTAGAGGCCCCAGCGAAAGCAGCAGGAGGCTGCTGTGTGCCATGGTGGAGTCGGTCGCGCTTTATGCAGCGTCCATCTGGAGGGAGGCCATACGAAGAGAGGTACACCGTAAGAAGCTACTGACTGTACAACGCAAGATCTAGAGCCTACAGAACAGTGTCCACTGAGGCACTGCTAGTAGTCGCAAGAACTCCACCTATACATCTCCTGGTACAGCGGAGAGCTGAAGTAGAGCTTAACGGTGCTGCAAGCAGAACAGAGGCGACCAATAAGATGATGGACGAGTGGCAGGAGGAGTGGAACAGAGATACCGGACGGGCCGTATGGACTAAACGGATAATAAAAGACCTGATGCCCTGGGCAAGTAGGAAACACGGACAGGTTGGATACCATGTGGCGCAGTTCCTGACGGGGCACGCACACTCAGGCCTACCTACATAGATTCGCGCTGAGACAGACGCAGGAGTGCCGCTACTGCAATACCGTAGACACAGCCGAACACACATTCTTTGAGTGCCCTATGTGGATCCCCGAGAGACAGGTATTAGAGAATGCCATTGGCCCTGTGACGCCAGAGAATATCATAGACTGCATGATAGGTAGTACAGAAGCCTGGGGAGCGGTAGAGAACTGGACGAGGCGCATCTTGGACCGAAAAGACAGACACGATAGAGCAGGACATGAGATGACTGACCAACAAAGGGAGTAGGTTCAAACATCGGTACTTGACTACCCTCTGAAGTAATACAGCAAGTAGTTCCAGAGGGCAGGATCTGAAAACCTGGAGGGTTTTTTAGTGCGTATACCATGCTGGTGACTCCCACACGGACGTACAATAGAGCCGGGTACGCGTAGTCCATATGGATTTTTTTCCCCGACAAAAAAAAAGATATTGATATTTTTCCATAAATTTATGTGATGATGGAGACACAATTTTACTGCATCTACTATTCTTGCAATGTCTTTTAAATTTTCAAGAAAAACTCGTAAAAAGAAACTCGCAGTAATAACTACGACAATGTCCTCGAGATATTGATACATTTCTAATTTTAGAAAATAAGAAGATCCAGTACAAAAAATAATAAAACAGTAGCCAATATTTTTGTAATTAGAAAAAAAATTAAAAAATGAAAATAGATATTACAGTGATGCTTGGGATGTAAAAGTTTCTATAGCCGAACGAAACGTTTTGTTAGATGTGCATACGCCAGGCGGCACCGCTCTTAGACTCGGCGGCGTGAGATATTCTAGAATCTTCGGAATTTATCCAAATAAGGAAACACTGAGTAAGGCAATCCTTACGAGAGCACGGCCAAGCTAAGATTAATTATGGCAAACTTAGTGGGCTAATACGCGGCGAATAGACACATGTACCGTCTGGGCTTAATAAATTTTCCCCGGCAAAAAATGTGGAAACTCTGTCGAAATTCCTCCGCCAAAAGCTTAGCACCTACATACATAAACCTACAAAGCTAAATTGCTATTTGAGATTTATATTGCAATTTCCCCAACAATAAATTTGCCATTCAACTTATCTTTTTCTTTACTTTTTTTTATTTTGTTTTTACTTTTTTAATATAACGTAGATATTCGCATTAAGAGTGCCGCAAGGTTGTAGTTTTAGATTCGTCATCTTATTACTTTATAATAATAGCATTTCAAAGATTTTTTTTGCATCATTACCGTATGTTGCTAGTTAATAGATTAGAAACCAAAAAAAATTCTCTATATACTTTGCATTTTTGAATTAACAAAATTTAAGTTATTCCGCGCTAATGACATTGTAAATACCTTTCTAATTAAATGAGTTTCTACTTATTAAAAATACAACTGGTTCGTGAATTAAAACACGTCGCTTACTTACTGGGGGACACTCCTTTAATTGAATACTTACGTCTAGTGTTACTAAGAATTTGAAAATGTTCTACTGGACTTACTTACCTCATGCAGAAATTATTCTAGAATATTCTAGTGTATAGGAATTTATATTAAATATGTGGAGGAATCTTTTATAATAAATAATACCCGCAAATTTATTAACTGTATTTTATTAAAATTTTTAGAAAAAAAAACATTTCGTACAGTAAATTTTACAGTTTTTTAACTAACAATAAGATATGTCTATATTACACAGTGATGGAGTGTATTGTGATTTTTGGGGTAGCTATTTAGTTTTTCGAAAAATTAATCTACTATTTTTATACATTTTAATCTATTTATCCTAAATAATAAAAAAATTACACTAAAAAGGTTTCGTTTTATTTTTTTTTACAGTTTAATTGGGAACTTTCGTGTAACGTTGTGTTTAGATAGTAAAAAAAAGAAGAAAAAATAAAAATAAAAGAGGAAAACAACACAACAGTCTACAAAAAATGTACTTAAGAACTTTTATTACAAAAAAATAAAACATTATAACAAAATACATATAATCACGCATACAGTCAAGTGAAATAATAAATATGAGATGTAGAAAGTATAGGATCACTATAACCTCATTTTATATTGTATTCTTCGTTGCGGCTCGATGATCGCGTGCCTCGAAAAACTTCAGGCAAGGGTAACACTAAATACAGAGAAAATCAAAAAAACACTTTAAATGTCCCTTAGCACTATTTACAAATCGCATTAATAAAACATTTGTTGACTTAGAAGAATCCATCCCCTGTCGGATCGTTAACCCATGGGTAGTTATTTGGGCATCTGACGCAAGTCTGCAGGTTGATGGTCTCCCCAGGAACTTCTTTAGACGTGAGCTTGCAGGAGTGAGGTACCCAGCAGTTAGGGATACCGTCGACGACGCACTTCTCCCTCCACGGTTCGAAGTTCTTGGATTCCGTAACGGTGCGCGGATTTTGAATCCATTGGATGACCTGCGTCATCGTAACGAAATATACATCACTGTGATCCTTTAGAATTTCATCTACCCAGTACAAGAAGGCGTCCAAAAATTCGGGATTGTTCTTCAACCAAGCTGCGTGGAAGTATAATCCTAGAGGGGCACGGTTCTCTTCGTAGTGACGTTCGAAATTATGGTTGAGGAAGTTGTAGAATTGATCGCCCGTCAAGATGTTGGAGCATGAATCAACCATAGCACATCCCGGTAGGTACTCGTCATTAGTAGGGTCCTCCCTACGATCTAATTCGTTGAGGACCATCTCCCAAACAGCGTGGCTTCTTGTTGGGCAATTTTGGAGGTTGCCGTGGCAACGGTGTGGCATGCGGAAGTACATGGTGTAAGGCCAGAGAGGGGGGTTGCTCAATGGGGCTGTGATCGTTGAATCATATAGGAAAGCTTGTTCTTCCATCATGGTGAATTGATTATTGCCGCCTACTCTGAGATATGGCGCTCTTACGCCTACTACGCTGTTGTCGGTTAGGTTGGCGAATTTTTCGGTGATAATCCTCATACCGGCCATCTCTTTAGCCCAATCGTCGACTGTAGCGTTGCTCCAAAAGCGCTCTTCATCATTGTGTCTGTAATATGGGTAATTTTGACCAATTAATTATTTAATTGTGAATCACCTTGATTACAAAATTTATCCAATTACGGTATTTCTTCAGGTATTAATTATAAACAGATTTAAATTTAAAATAAACTTACGTTATAGAATGTACGGCAATCTCATGTCCTTTACGGTGCATTTCCTGCACGGCGGAGTAGTTAGTATACTTGTGCGAGACAAAGAAGGTAGCCTTGATGTCGCACCCATTCGGATTCTTGCGGTTACCGTTGAAGATCTCCTTGTACAGTTCGATGTTGTTGTTATTGATAGCGTCGTCGAAAGTGATCGTTATCATTTGGGGGACGTCCTTCGGTGGTAAATCGCCAGGTACTTGAGTACCGTCTTCGGAACAGAAGCAATCTGGCAGGACGCAAACTGCTGGATCGCATGGCGGAGCTCGATTCGGATCGTTATCAATATCTGTGGGCAGGAGAAAACGTAATTTGAAGAGAATAAATTATTAAAATTTGAAGATGAGTTTACGTAATCGTCAATCGCCGATTCGTGCGTACGCGATAACTCCTAGCGGTATATACGCGTTTATTGAAATGAGGATGGAGAGTGTTGGTGATTGCGTAATCCTTAAAGTGAGAGTGTATCAGAAGATTATGTTTGATAATTTATTTATATAAGGTTGTACGTATGCAGATATTTACTTTCTCTGTTAAGTGAGAATTTGAACACTAGCTGGTTTAATAATACTCTATAAATATTCACTGAATGGAAATGTTGGGGAAATTATGTATTTCATGGTCGAATATTACCATTTTACCGAGTAAAGAATTTTTATTTTGCGATTCCAGAGAGAAGACTTTAATCTAATCTAATGTATTGCCATTAATATAATACGTATAAACATAAATCAATAAACGAACTTCAATGTCGCAATAAACCGTCTGATGTCCGAGATACAACCAACTTAGACCCGATCGAATATTGGTGACAAAACGGGGCTCCTACATTCTTCACCTGGAAAGTGGGCCGTAGCGTATATACCCACCGAACCCAACCCAGGCCCGCTTCGCTTGAAACACCGAGTTCACATATGTATAGACATATACAAGTTACATACATACCATCAAGGACAACGAAAGTTATTTCTTCATCGCTTAGACTTTCGCCTTTTGAATTTAACCTCGCAAGGTCTTTTGCTTATAAGCGTTTTATCATCATTAAAGAGAAAAAAATCGTTACAGACAACTTGGTATGTCGTATACATACATATATCGTAAATATATATTGGATTTACCGCAAGTATTCTCGTCTGATCCGTCCGAACAATCCTTTTCGCCGTTGCAGAACAGTCCCCTGTCTATGCAAGTGCCATCGCCGCACGCCAACTGCCCCTCTGAACAAAGTGGTTCGTCAGTGTACAAGAGCGGTTTGACCTTGCGCTCTTTGTTCTTCAATTTGCAATTCTTCACGGATTCTTTCCAATCGCACGTCTGCTTCTCGATATCGAAGAATAAACCAGCAGGACAGCGGATAGCCTGTAGGCCCTGAAATTAACAATAAGATCGCATTTAAGTAAAAAAATCTGCCGAAAAAATGCGATTGTTTTTATTGCCGGCAACGTTAAATTGTCGTCGTAATGTTGAATGTTAATTGGTGTTCGGATTACAAGGTTAAGCGGTTTGGATTTGCCAAACTACGCCGAATTTATATACACTAAATAAGTACAGGTAATTTAGAAGTATTTGACACTTCATTATAATGATTAAATTGCTTTTAACAAGCCGGTTATATTTTACTTCCGTCCGAACGTGACAAATACATCATAGCAAGACCAAACTAATAAAAACTATTATCCAATTAGATTAAGTGCAATTAAATGCGATCGTGTCAGTCTGGTAGACAAAAAAAATTAAGTACGCACTTAACTAACCTAAATCATGCTTTTTGAAAACAAAACAATCTGCCAAAATCGAATTTTAAGAACTAAACTTATATTAAAAGGAAAGCCTGTCTGTCTTCAACATGCTGTGTTTCTATCCAATAAATTAGGATTAAAATATATTTTAAGCGAATATGGGAAATTTAGAAAACCTACGATGTCAGATATCAAGAGTTGATTGGTCCATATTCTGCTTTGTTTAAGAACCTACAAAAACTAGTATTTCTGTCAAATGGAAAACCAAAACAGAATTATCTTGTCCTTAACCTAACATAGCAGTAATTTATTCAAAGGATTTCCAAAGATTAATTTTTCCTTGTGTGTCCACCATGTAAAAGTGCCCTACTAGGAAGAATTTCGTAACTAATTTGAAAATAAGAGCACGACATTCGAATTGGGTGTCCTTCTCGTGGTCATAATTTAGCAGTTCCATAATTGCGTCAGATCGTCTTCCAAATCTATTAATTCTGAAAGGAATCTTTGAAAAATTGGTAAATACTGCTTTAGTTATTGAAGTCAAAAATCGTCATCAAAACGCAAACGTTGCAGAAATTCGCGAGAATATGGCCGATAATCCACGGAGATCAGTTGGAAGGGGCGTGCAAGACCTGAACATCTATACAGCAATTATTTATCTGGTTCTTACTGAAGACTTGTGTTCTGAGGCTTACAAAATCCAATTGCTTCAAGCACATCTGCCAACAGACCATAAACAGCATTATTAAAAATTGAAACGAGATAATCCAGTTTTTTATGCATCAATTGGAAGATATTGCTTCCCGATTTCATAGCCAGAATCAATCTATGGCCTCCAATGGACCTGTTCTATGATGAGAATTTACGAAGTTTCCATTTTCCACAAGTCCATTACCACTGCAACATTGAATGCCACAGATAATTTTGCATCAACAATCCATCATTATGCAAAATCATTTTTGAAATTTTCACAAAAGTCTGAGCGAACATTTACCAGATAAATGGATTCATATATAATAACCAAAGTCCAAATTTTGTATGATCGTCATATACTTGGTATTACCCAAATCCGTTTTAAATCCACAAATTTCGGATATCTTTTATTTCTGTTTAACAATAGATAAAAGGTAATGTAGCCACTAATACCACTTCTTCACTCGATATACATAGTCAAAGTCTCAAATTGATTGGACTTCAAGGTTAAGTTCTTGGAGTAGCCACTTCCTTTAACTTTCCCCAAAGTAATCGCATTTTTTTGAACGTGGGCATTAAAATATCTTTCTATTCTATAAGTGCTGTTCAGGGTTCAAGCACTTCTCCTCACTGCGCTCTAATGATCTCCCGCGACTACCCAATACCATTAGAAGTCTTGGTCGGCGCATACAATTTTATCTTTCCAAAGTGAGCACTGTGTTTGCCAAACATTGCAAATTTTGATTAGAAGTCTTGATCAAGAAGATTTGCAAGTCGCATCTGCTGTACGCAGCCTTCGATGCGGCTATGTGCCCCAGTGCTAGGCATTTTATCCGATTGGGGGCCAATTTACTATTTTTTTGCCAGAGACATTAAAGACCAGTATGCCTCTATCAATCCAGGAGTATTTCACGTAAATATTGTGCATAATACCTTAACTGTTGGAAAACCTTTAAAGGTGGATTAATGGATGGGCTACCCTAGCAACAAGCATCTTGAATAAAGAAAATTATTGAAATAATTTTTTCCATAGCAATCAGTCGATTGCTTAACACTGAATAGTCTGAATTCTAATTTCGTAAAATCAATGACAGGGTGTATTTGAAATAAAAGTAAAAAAATATTAAGATTGCTAAGATACAATTATCTAGAATGTAAATCCAAAAAATTTTCGTTCAATTACGACGCGAATGCCAAAATTAAAATCTCCCTAATAAATTGTAATATGCGCCGCCTATGAGTCGAGAATGTTTAGCTCGATCGAAATAACGCAAGACATCGCAAAAACAGCTGTCGATGCTATTAATACTACGAGATATCGCTGATGCGTCAGCTACACCTACTCTGCGCTATATGCATTCGTTAAAACACAATGCCGCAATGAATATTTTATAAATATCTTTGTAATTTTTTTTCTCGCGTCTGGGAAGAAATTTACGCAAAATATTTTGGATTTAAGTTTAATCAAATAATATCTTTCCATTTTTCATAGTCTTTACTTTTATTTCAAAGACACCCTGTGTGTCTTGATCAATTTTGCTCATCAGTTTGAGGTGATAGCTTAAGAATCCATTCAGAAGATTTTTTTTTAAGCATGCTTAACTTTAGTATTTTCAAATAAAGTTTATTTTCCTATTTCGCGAGAGGTTTCATTCTATTCACTTTAATTTGACTTTATTGCAGGAGCTGACTTTTCAAAATGTTGGCCAAATATAGCCTACCAGAGTATCATGAGTAGTACAGTGATTGAGCAATTTCAAATTCTGCTTCTAATAAGTGAGGTTGCCAAAATTACCCATTTAGTTTCATATTATTAACATTAACTAATAAAATAGCAGAAGTCATTGTCCGCCTCTATAATGCGTATACTTCTATTTTAGCAGTTAACGGTAACTCCTTTTTGGTAGTCACATAACATTACCATAAATAAATCGTATGCAAACATGACGTCATCAGTTTAGCACCTTTAAATGGACGCCACAGCATTTATAGATTTCTAATGGGAACGTTTTCAGAATACAAAATCAATTGCTAGATTTTATTCGATCATTTACGCATTACAACTTTTGATTATGAGATATTTACAAGAAAAAAGAACAATAGAAAAATGTTGTTTAAAATCAACAATGTAAGAATTCTATAGGGAATTTCACGTTTATGCCGATTACCGATAATAATATTACATAAAACTAGATTTAGATCTTAAGCAATTTCGTTTAAGTTTAATCTAACAATAAGTAAGGTACTTACGGACGATGTGCATTGAATAACATCACGGCAATTATCCCCTTCACCTGCTACCAGCCTGAACCATTCACCGGCATCTTTATCTTTACAGAGTTCCGCTTCGAAACTATCTTCTTTCTTGACCGCTGTTTCCTCCTGCTGACCGACTAAAACATCACAGAAAAGAAAATACAATTAATTGAAAATTTTATAACGATTTGGTATGCAGGGATGATATTGTACAAGTTTATGATCGGGATAAAGTTTAACCATGGGTAACGAGCTGTGAGCTATATCTTATTAAGTAATTAAAGAACAAAGTATGTATATCACAATGCGGTTTTCCGCAGTGCTTGTAGTAATAAGGAAGTGAGAAAGATGATTATTTCCTTGTAGTAATGGAGAGTGTTAGTTCTCATGAGATAGGAACTGGTTAATTGAGGAATGATTTGCTGAAAGATTTTGCAGAAAATATAGGTATTGTCCCTTCATTTAAGAAAATTTTATAGAATTATGTATGTAGCGTAAAATAGCAAATTGAAAGCACCTGGTAATACCAGTAAGACAATATTACTGCTTGTGGTTTGTGTAACATTAACCGTGCCGCGTTTCTATATAGATGTATCAGAAAATAATACAATAAATATCTTCATGCATACATTATATAATAATACATACTTCGTAATATCTAACCATGAAATTTCTTTTTCTCTCTTATAGATTTAAATTAAAACGTATATCTTCCGCGCACACACTAATTTCCAAACGAATGGTCGCTTGGTTAACCTAGCGTTGATAAATAATAGTGATCATAGACAAAGGCGTTAAATGCTCTGGTGTGTTTCCTTTTCAGTTGAATTTCTTGCTTGGTAATATTTTCTTCCTGTCTGTGTCTATTCATCATTTCGTTTATTTGGAAATGAGTGAAACTGCTGCCTAGATGTCAATGAACTTTGTGGTAGCGTAGAGATCAATTATGTCTCGATTTCGAATAAGTAATTTGTTTTAATGCTGCTTACATCTAAAACTGCGTTTCAACACATGCAACTCACAATCAGTTTAACTGACAGTTCTCAATTAAGTGAAGCTCATGCGCCTATATAGGTACTACTAGATGGCGCTGCTGATATTTGAAATTATTTGAAATGTTTCCGTAAAATCTGACGTTCAATAATGACGCGAGCTGTCGCTGAATTCACAAATAGGTCGAGTAAGGTTGGTTGGTTATCAATTTTAGATAATAAAACCCTACTTTGCAACTTCCAGCTATCACTCAATACATCAAATATGAAAATTGAAGAATAGCGACCTAACTCCGATTATCATAATTTTTGGTATAACGTATCCTTGTAACGTTATTTTGAGGTTAGATCGGAGAGTGCTTCCTTTTGTAGGAGATTAATATAACGTATAACGCATCCTTGGATCCAAAAAACGACAGAAAATGGGAACATTTGTGCGGAAACGTGAAATTAAGTAGGTATAAAGAAATTAATAAAAAATATTACTTTTAGTGCATGGTAGCCATATTTAAAAGTAGTTTTCCGCATGCGCAAGGAAAAATATTACTTTTAATGCACTTATATTTACAATTTTTTGCGCATGCGCCACGGCGGCGTATGCGCAAACTAGAGTTTTAATTCTTTTATACTTAATTCGCTATTCCCATACAAATTTTCGCATTTTCTGTCGTTTTTGGATCCAATGATGCGTTATATTAATGTCAGGCAAAAGAAATCACTTTACACAAAATGTCCGATCTAATCCCAAAATAACGTTACTTTTATTATTTTTTTCTCGCAAAAGTAAATGTGTCCACGCTAAAATTTTTGCATATTCTGCATATTCTATTCCTATTCTATTCCGATTTTTGTAATTTTTGGTATAACGTATCTTGGGCCCTAAAATTTAGATTTGTAATTAGCGATTTGGACACAGATGGTAAATTACTAAATAATTCTATAGCAAGACTGACTGTGACAAGCTTTAATACCAATTTGATGGGGGCTTCCCCAATATGTGCGGAAAAGTGATGGACCAGCTATTCCAGCTGCATTAGCGGACAAAATATTCGCAGAATATCTCAACACCACCTCTCTGACTCACAATCAATTCTATAGTAATAGTTCAGTTAGCAATAATCCATTAAATCTGTGACATGGTATAATCTACCAACAGCTACCTAACTGACAGACTCATTTAGAGCTAAAAATCTATGTACCAATGGAATACATCATTTTTGCTACTGAATGAATAGCAATCTTCATGATAAATGGGAAGATAGGAGTAATTAACATTTTCAAGACATTAAGTCTGACCGATTTCTTAATCTTGCTTCAGACTATAAGTGCTGTCGTCGCGTAGATTCTGGCCCATACAAGAATTTATGGTAACGCAATGGGGAAGAGCAGCAAAGAAAATGAATGAAAGGGAGTGATATTTGACTGAAAAACTGGCAGGCAAAGGCACTTTGGACATCAAAAGACTTACTGTCATTTTCAAGCGATAGAAGCACATTTAATTTTTAGAATTTTCAGTTCTTCTCTGTGTTCTTGAAGAGAAGAGGAAATGGTTAATAAAGTCTTTGATAACTCTTGGTAATTGCTAATTTTATTCAGACTCCTAGTCTTAGTGCTTTAAACCACAACATTTCTTTCGAGCTTAAAAAATTCAAAGAACAAATCATGAAGCGAAATGAAGGATAAAAGTTCTTAGAGTATGCATCTGGAAGAGATAAATCAATCAGTTTTATTGAATAGTAACTGCAACTGGCGTCAGTCGTCCTGGCTCTACCGATACAAACCATTTTCCCGTTAAAAAGGACGAAGTACTAAAAGATCTAATTAACGTCGTATTGTCCATGCCCCATGTAAATCAAAATGTTTCTGGCCATTAATCTTTGTCGTCTACAGGAGTTTGTGAAGCCTTAGAAGGCCATGTTTTGAAGATACCATCTGCAGAGCTAAAAAACGCTTCAAGAATTCGTGCGAAAATATGGAAGCCTCAAGATGTATATTTTGCCAATAAAAATTTTGGTTTTTGGTTGTGTAGGATTAGCATTGTATCCTGTTGATCTCGTGCAATTGTACGTACCAGAACTTTTAAATAATTTGTAAATGTTAAGTTAGATTATCCAAACTGAGACTGGCAGCGTATCTAATGAATGGCTATAAATAATTGATATAGATTACCGCATAGTACAAATATTAACTTAGTAATGGTTAAAACAATCTTCTGGAAGAGCCAACGACGTATTACCTAAGAAACATCTCAAGAACCTGAGCAAGCATTATTAAAATTTTATCCAGATTGAAGTTTACTTGTCAAAATAAGTTATGGCATATTGCACAATCTTTGCAACCACGAGTCCATAGGATACTCTCTATGAGCAGCAGCAAGCTTACAAGAATACTGATTAATACACACTGAATAAATTAATGCCCTTTGGAGGTTATAAGCTCTTCTATAAGGAACTAGCTACTTGCTCCCGAGAAAATAGAATATTGAATGTGAATGATGCACTAGCGCAAGATGTCAGTAAATTCCCACGACAAAATTGCAATTCAATCTTACAATCTTGAAAATATGTTCTAAACAAGTTACAGTTTCACCATTATCATTATAATAATTGTTAATAAAGGCGAATTAATAAAGAAGTATGTAGTAGGTGAAGAAAAAACTCTCCCGTATTTTTCTAAACCAGTTCGAACAACCGGGAATTTACTGTACCTATCGCGTAATGTTTTTAATGAATTGTAATTTTTTTATATTAAAAATACATACACCTAGGTAACATTCCGTGTCCGTTATGCAATCGATGTAAGATATAAACAATTTACCGCAAGTCATTATGTTGTTAATCGTTCGGCAGAATATGCTTTCCTAATGAGGTAATTTGACATTTACACCGGTTAAGTAAATGAATATAAATTACTGTAATATGTATAGAGAAACACATCGTTAGTAAACGTTTCTATTAAAAATGTACATTTTCGCGATTAAACTACAAATTAATCGAAAAAGAAATAATGTTGTTGTTATAGCACAAGTATCGAGAAAATACCGTAAATAGCTTTTTTAGATGTTTACATATCGAATTATGACGTTGCGAAACTATGAAATTATGTAACTAGTATACATATTAGAGTGTGGACAATGTTAAACTTATATAAGAATTTAGCCGTAATCGTGTTCTAGTTGTTTAAACTAGAACTGTGACCGTTTTCGATTAGAATACGTCCAAATAAATTTGACAGAATTCTAAATGGGAAAAAAAATTAAAATCTATTTTTAGATTGCTTCTACTTAAAATGTAATTTGAATATTATCTCAATTTAAAAATATGCTTTAAATTTTTCCATAATTTGACAAGATATTTTAGTTCTTCCTGAATTCCACCTACGTTTAAAGAATTAAAAAAAACTGTAAATTGGTATTAAAAATCTAATTAAAATAAAATTCTCATATATTTTAGAAGGAGGAAATACTATTTGTTTAGATTGGTCCTGATTATAAAAAAACCATAATTGAATTTTGCTATTAATAGCTGAGATGTTAATGCTAATGTTTATGCTTTGATTTACTATTTTTAAATTCTTTCTTAGACATAATTTAAGACGCACGCGAATTTCTTACTTTTAAAAATATAATTATTAAACTTTTTGCTTCGTTTCATAACGGAGTTGGACATAATTCAAATTATGCAAGAATTGTAATGTATGCAAGATATAACTCATCTTCAATAATACGTTTTCATTTTATTCATGTTTTGATATCATGTAAGGATGCATTCATGATTATATCCTGTTAGAAAGTAGTTTTACAAGTTTTAATGCAAATATTTACCACAAATAAATCAGCGAGATAGAATCAGCAGATTATTCTCCTATTTTTTTCATATAGAAACATATACGTGATCATTATAATATGGCAGATAAGTTAGAATCAGCTTTTTTCAGTTTTAGATAACATTTTCGAATAAAAAATATTAAACTATGATGGAGGTACTTAATTCATTACTTCTAAAATGGCTGGTATTGATTGACGTCAGTCAAGGTAATTTTCTTGGATTTCTCTGCTTCTTCGTGTATGCATACGAAATATGAATTTTCATTTTATTTTATTTCAAGTAGGTAACTCATGAAGACAGACCTGCAAACATGTATCTCTTGCCGGTTGGTGCAAAGAATTCGGAAGGCAATATTAATTTGATGGCTTATTAGCTTAAAATGCTCATATGTCATAAAAAATCAGCAAGGATTTGCAAAGCTGCCATCTCGTTTTTCTTCACAATTTAGTATAGATTTATAGTATCTGCTCCAACGATTATGACCATAACTTTTTGGAATTATGAAGAGATAATTTTTAGTATGTGGACATATTATAACAGATGAACATTACGCAAACTTAATGGCAAAGTTAGAAAGGCTATCAAAGGAAAAAGTTCAGGAAAATTGAGCTCCACTCCTCCTCAAGGTTTCTACGAATGGTAACCCAGTTCTTAGTTACAATGCTAGGCTTAACATTTTTCAACAATTTTCTCTATCCTCCCGGCCTAGCTTCGAGTGAATCCTAAAAATTTTATTGTCACAATTTTTTCGGATTTGGACGAGATAATTTTTAGTACGCAGATCTAGCGTAACAGATTAATATTGCACAAACTTAATTGGCAAATGGGAGCTACGTTTTCATTTATAACCCGAGGTTTAACAGTTATGAAGAACTCCTTCGCACCTACCTCCTAGCTTTGAGTGCTAGGTGCCAGGGGAGCCATACATTAACCAAAACATCATGGCCACAATTTTTAGTGATTTTGAAGAGTTAATTTTTTAATATATGATCGTATAGTAGTAGATGAATATTACGCAATCTTAATGTCAAAATTAGAAAGACCATCAAAGCAAAATATTGATGAAAAATGCACTCGAACCTCAAAGTTTTTTATGAAGGGCAAATTAATATATAAAATCTATTATCCTTTTGGAGATTATGTTAAAAAGTAAATTTTTTATTCGTCTTAGATGTTTGCTTCTAATGTTTCGGAAGTGTGACCTGATGTATAATATCAAGCACCTAACGATAAGCTTCTGAATTTAGCCGCAAACGCAGAAGAAGAGCTCTTATGAAGTAAGAACTATCAACCAATACTAATTGGCGTGGTTGGTAGCATTTGGTTACCTATTGTTTTGAATATTACTTAAGTAGATTTTGGGCGATAAATAAATTGCATGACTCACCATAATTTTCAAAATTTGTATGATAATAACACAAATCAACTAGAACATAAACCGCCCCTATATACCTGGCACGCTTCAGGGGTCTAATCTAGGACCTTCAACTTTTATTATGTATGTTGCTGATAAATCTTTGGTAATATGAACTATTCTGAATGGTGGGCTTTTTGAATTCTGTTGCAGTTTTATTTGTTACGTTTTAAATTAAATGGAAAATTCAGGTCTTATTTTCACTATTTTCTTTAAGATTGAAATACTGTACAATGAAGAAAGGTTGTTACAAAGTTACCAGAACCCTATATTGCTGTGCCTTAGTGTAAAATTGTAACAGATGCACAAAATTCCAAGTGAAATTGTGATGATACTAATAGAAAATCAGAAAAAAAGACCAAACGAAGCAAGTAAATGGTTTCATTTTGTAAATTCCACCATTTTCTGCAAATAACGGATGACCCAAATTAAGATAAGATCATCAGAATCTTGCTCAATTCCTCTAACTTCATGGTTCTAATTTCAGGTTACCCTGATGCTTAATCATACGATTTTGACACATTCGCATAGTATAACATAACCTCAAATGTCAACACCTTGAACTCAAGCATCGGCGTAACGTTTAAACACGTTCAACTATAAATTTGGCTCATTTTTAAGATGATCAGGATTCCTGAGTATTCATGAGAAGAAAAGATCCAAAATTAATCCAAAAAATTAGCTCAAAATTAGAAAAAATGTCTTGGGTTTGTTGAAATATGTTCTAAGCAGATCGATTAATAAAGTGCTATTAAACCACTTTAAGGCATAATTATTTTTAGATGTCGCCCGTGACCTTGTCAGTTGCATATCGTCAACTTTAAAAATTCCCTTTCTTCTTGCAAAACAGATTGCGAGCCAACGTATTCATGAATTCCACTTAACGAAGAAACTACACACCACATCATATTAATATATGTATGTATAATCAGTTAGCTACTGAATTACACGAAGTGAAAATACACAAGGTGATCAACTTTCACGTATAAAATACCTATATACACAGCGTAGGTATAGTAGATACAGGTCCTTAGTTATTACATTATTAAAACGTGATATATGTAAAAATAATTATATTATATCCCAATATATGTAGAGTACGATTTTTATAAGAAGTACATGTACGTCATCATGCGCTATGAACGAAAACGCGTTCGGACGAGCCGATTGTTGATGTTTGGGTGAAGCCCGCTTTCATTGCCGTCGTGGGGCTTATTGGGGTTTGGTGCGTTATTAGTAGAAATATTTAGATATATGCAATTAAAGAAATAAACATTGACAAATTCTTTTTTTTATTGATTGCTTCGCATAGAACTATAATGAATTCATAACCTTAATGTGCTTCTACTTAATTTTTCTAGCTTATGCGATAATGTTTACATTTTATACCCCTTTTTAAAATTTATTACGACGCTAATGGTAAGTACAATTCGCGCATCTTAGCCGTGACGTACATGTACTTCTTATAAAAATCGGACTCTACATATCTATATCTTTGGTTATAATGATTGTAGTATATAATTATATTTTATTAAATCAAGTCGCTAATATACTAATAATAAACAAACGATAAATGGTTGGGAAGAAAGTCTTTCTAACCGTCCAGATATAAATGTTTTGTGCGGGTATTTTTACTTTTACTTTCGCGGTAAAAGTAGTACAGCACAAAGAAATATTCCAAACACACAAAACATACTTTTACACCCATTTACTCATCTTAATTTTCGAAAAAATACGAATCCAATTTAAGTAATCACACTGCGACATTCTTGAAAGGTTATTAGAGAGGGAAAACCAGTATGACCTTTACATATTTCTTCAGATGGACTCTCCATTTTCACTATCCTATACAATATTACGGTCGGTTGACTTTTAAGACATTACATTACAAGAAACAGGTTTGATGTTGATGAAGAAGTAAAAGTATATTTTGAACGGTGTCTAGTTAGTAGACAAACGACTGAAAATGAAATTTTCGAATAAATGGCGACGTATCATCATCATGATTCGATTGCTTCATTAAGTCTTAAATCTTATTAGAATTTCTACCGTAAAAATGGGAGCTTCCTAATTAATTTATCCTTCTATTACCGAATTTGGGTTGAGATTACTTTAGCAACCATAACGATATATGAATTGCGATTACTTCGATTTAATTCTACCATAAAATTTAATTTTAAAATCTCAATAATATTTCAGTTAATTGTAGAGGTAAAAACCAATATGTCCGCTACTCAGACTTCCATACCAATAGAACCAACATATGTTTAACGGTATCGCTACTCTAAAATCTCCAAACTTGAAAGCTCTACAGCCCGTTACGCGGCAGATGACCCGCTTCAACTGGTTTTATCGCGATGTCAAGCATTCCTGCTACATTATCCGCGTAAATATGTTAAAAGGGAACTTACCGGCGAAGGAACAAATTGCAGCAAGAATCAAAAGCGCACAGTACGAGCGCGCCATCACTAAAGAAACTGAGTCACAGCACTGTTCAGCACCTTATAGGTCCTCCGCAACGTCGTGTTTCTGCTTTTATATGCGGCCTACATCCACGGCCACTATTGGACGACGTCACTACAGCTAAAGTCTGAGGAACATTGGCGGTTCGACGGCTTGGACGCTTGCTTTTCTTAGAGACCAGCGATGGACCCTTGCTGACGTATGCAGGGGTAACCATATAACTTCAGGACATACTGCGATGAGGTCTGTAAGTATTTAATGTTGGGAATTCGTTTTCATACGTTTGTCTCTAATTAAAATTTGTGAATTTTATGTATGGAAGGTGACTTCTAAAATTTGTAGTACGGTAATTTTTTGAATTGGTTTCTTCTCCCTTCCTAGAAGATTTTAATTGAAGAGATTGTTAGGTTTATATCAAGATATAATTTGCTTTTTAAATATATTAATAATAGATGATTCTTGTGATATAGATGCCATAATGCTTAAGTGAAGAAGAGTGTTACAAGTATATAACTAGATCTTAAGGAGGGGATAAGGTTTTGAAGGTCATTAAATGTGAGATCTGTCACTTATAGGTCAATATACTAATTCCTACGTAAAAACTTAATAGGAATCGTTAAAACTTGACAAATAAAATAATATATATAAGTATGTTTCGTATAAGAGGCTTACAATAATATTGTTATAAGAGAAAAAAATACATAATACACATTAGAGATACGTATACATTCAGTCTACGTTGCTGTGGCCATGCACAGGCCACCGGTGTTAGCTTGACGAGTTCATCCAGACCGCCGAAGAGATGTCAACGGACAATCATTGAGCATATGGGCCATTGTTTGTCGAGGTGCACCACATTCACACTCAGGGGAGATTAGGGCGTTCCATTTGTCCTGCATATCTTTGCATCTTCCATGGTCAGTGCGGAAGCGATTTAGGCGACACCACTGTTGCCTTGGTAGGTCAAACCCAAAGATGGTTTCCAGAAACATTGCTCGGCAGTAGGACCCAGATTGATTATATGTTGGTTGGTGTCAATAGTTGCTTCCCACCTAAGGGAAACAGCCAGTGGAGCCCTTATATTTTCGTCCAGCCAGATAGGGCGTCTTGACTTAAGCCTTGATGGTGGGATGTTGTTCAAGGCATGCTGGATCGGTATTCGTTGAGTCCCTCCGTTGGCCTTGTTCTACTCTCGCCTCGCAGAGACCAGTCTCCGTAATTCAGGGGGGTAGATATTCGACAGGAGAGGTAGCCATACAGTAGGTGTCGATTTGAAGGTACCAGTGATAGTACGCATCATGTCGTTTAGCTGGACATCTATTTTTCGAACGTGACTTCTCTGGTACCAGACTGGAAGGAGTATGTGCCTTGCTGGTCGAAAGAAACACAAAAAATATATGAAATAAAATGGTAACAATATAAAAATACGAAAATATATTTTTTGCACAACTTGTCATATAATCATGTCCTCTTTTGAGTTTTTTTACATAAATTTTCCATTAGACTAGCAAGCTTAAGAGATTTTATAATTAATGCAAAAGTGCCTTTAGCATATGAACAATCTTTTAGAAAATTGATCCACTCCTGCACTTGCGTATGAAGTTGTAAAGTTTGTAGGTCTACCTATAGATTGAAATTGAATATTAGGAAATGCTGCTTTGTTTCTTACACTCGGAAACGTAATTCCACCCCATCTGTATATAGTATAGGTAGCAATCCATTGAAGAAGGTCAACATGTTCAATGACTTTGGGGTACTCTTCGATTCCACATACATATTAGAAATATTTCCTTGTCTGCTTCCAAAATATTGGGCTTCGTTATACGTTCTTCTGGAAGCCCACCTCTTCTTTCTTCCCATCATTTTCGTGTTCCTCTTGTCGAAGTTCCTTCTGCACGAAGTTTCACCTTCGAATGGATTAAAAATTATTATTGTCAGAAAAAAAGAGAAGCCAAGTCTATTTTAAATGGAAGATAAAACGTGTTCAAGGTATTAGTCTGGTTTTTGGATTCATTGGAAAACCATTTAGACGAGTCAGTAGTTGCTATATATCCCATCTACAGTCTGGGAAGTGTGTGAAGACCAACGTTGGTCAGACCAGTCTTTGTCTAGAATATTTTTGTAACTAGCTGTAAGAGGGCAGGAAGTTGGTGTTGAAGATTAGGCGATAATTTTTCCAATACTATCTTAACTCGAGCGCATTTACAAATATTGGCCCCTCTAAAGGTTACCATTTTTGATTTCTAGGATATAACAAATCTCCAGGTAAACGCGTTGCTGCTTTCTCGGACAGCCAAGCAATTAGTTCAGCATATGTTGACACCAAGGTAGTTTGTGACTGCGTAAGCGCCTTAAATGAGGTACGTTCCCAAAGGAATCTAACTTTGGCCTGGGTTCCCAGCCATAAGGGCATGAAGGGAAGTGAGGTAGTTAATAATCGGTGAGACAAGGGTGGTCAAGGCCATTTATTGGGGCTGGCCCTTTTTTCGGTATCACTAAATCACAAAGCAGAAACTCCAACAACGAATGGATACATAAGCCTAGATTTACTAGTGACCTGCTTGGTAAAGATAGGAAGACTGTCAAAATGATGATAAGTCTGCTGACCTGTCATTGTAGATTAAAGAGGCATATACATAACATAGACCTGGCAGAGGATGCTACTTGCAGATTCGGTAAAGAGGAGGAAGAAGCCCCAGTTCAACCCCACAGCGGATAACTACATTCAGAAGCTGCTCTCAAAGACGATAAGCCTCATAAGGAAGGCAACATTAAAGGGCAATGTTAGGATTAAGGGGGATTACAATGGATATGGAAAGGTCGCAGTGAGATACGTCCGTGGAGCCACCCCAAGCTTAGTCTATTATTGCAACAAAATTGTTTTAAATATTAATCAAAATAATTCCACCCTATTTGGAAGGGTCTAATTTTGTTTTTTTTTCTGTTATTTTGGGAAAGTCTTCTCAAACCGATGATGAGTAAATTGGACGGAACCACAAATAATATTGCCAATAACTGTCCCGAAGCGTTCTTTGTATGTTTTCGGCTATATGCCTTAAAGTTTTTGGTCTGTGGTTCTTAGTAAGGTTGTCTTTTGGGTAATACTTCACAACTAAAAAAATAAATACAAGTGCTTATTTACAAAATTAAAGAGTTAAGCTCTCTTGTGGTGTTTATTTTTTTAGTTTATTTGTGGACAATTTAGTTATATTAAAAGTTTCTTATTAGGATGCTTCTCCTTTGTAATTGTCCACACTTTCTGGATGTCCAGTCGATGGAATGTATTTTCCAAGATTCTTTAAATTTCCAATAAGTGCAATAAAGATTTTAAAGCCCAGGAAAGTTTTAAACATTTTGCTGAGATGCTTTTATCTGGATCACTATCAATTTTATTTATCATCATTGTAGTTATTCTTGGTTTTTAGACTTATTTCTTTGTTTAGAGCTTGTTGAGCAATGGAGAAAATATATTTCTTTGGCAGATGAACGACTGAGTGAGATGGAAACAAGTTGTGTGGTTGAGATTTTTTGCCTGTTTAGTGTCACTTTTTACGCCTCCAGTATTTACTAACACTTGCATTTGTATGGTCAAAAAAAAAGAAATGTTGCCTGGGGTGTGTTGGCTTTTGGAAACTACACTCTGAGCACGATGTTAACTTTTTTTTACAAAGTTTTAAAACTGAACCAAATATGAGAGCTATTTTTTTTCTTTTCCGTTCCATTTTTGACTCCAAACTGGTTTGGGATTGCGTTAATGCCTTGAATGAGGTGGGTTACGAAAGGAAGTTTTTGGCCTGGGTTCCAAGCCACAAGTACTCGAAGAGAAATGCGGCAGCAGACGATTTGGCCAGAGAAAGTTCGTCAAGGCAATTCGTCAGTGCTGGCCCATATTTCGGGACCACCAAATCACAAATCTGGAAGTCCATCAACGAATACATACATGACAGGTTCAGGGAATGGTGGCTAGGATCAACAGCACAAGGATAAACAAAAAAGTCCCTAAAGGAACAGAAGCCTGAATTCACAAGGGACCTGCTGGGTAAAGACAGGAAATCGTCAGAGTGATATTATGTCACTGTGGACTAAAATAGGCATATGCACGTACATGTCACAAGCAAAGTATCGAATTTTTCGATGTTAATTTTGAAACCAGAGGCTACCGCGTATGAAGAAATACCTCATCGCCACATTGGCGTTTCTTGGATATCAATAATACTTATAGAACCTTGAGATATCTGAGGCCTATATTTTTTAACTAAACCTCCATTTAATCTTATGGCAGGCATATAGATGGCGCTGACAACAGTTACAACAAAATTGCTTGAATATTTATTTTAAATTTGGAATTTATCTCGACTAAATTGAATTACAAATTGTTTAACTTAGAAATACGTGTAAGCTTTAGGGCTGGTTGTATTGGGAGATTATTTACTTCGTTTATATGTATTTCATCCTGCAAAAGATAAACGGAAAATTAATCCCAAAGATCCAGCAAACAAAAAATAAAACTGTGCCGATACATTCATCTTTAACCTTTTCATTTCCTAGAGAACAATTCAAAGTCATTCAGAGAGCGGTTTGTTTTATTATTAAACCGTTTAACAGTTAACTACGTATCAAGCAAGATGTTTCTGCTTATATAAGCTTCCTGGAAATATCTGACATCACCAGATATGATTTCCATCGCTCAGATCTACAAAATAATTACTGTTTATACTTTTACATCTTTTTTTTATTAACAAACGTATACACTTAATACGGGCAAGATTCCATTTCTAGATATTCTTAACTATACCCATACAATGCAATATGAGAAACAAGGTTTCCATAAAACGCGAATCGATCCCCAGAAAGTATTCGCGAAATGCATTTCTCGCATAACCCTGCATCACTTTTCCCATTGAAAATATTCAGCGAACACGATCAAAAGTTGATGGAATGTACCTGGTATGCATACCTGCACAAGTTTTTCTCTGCCCTGTCGCTAGTGGTATTACATGCTAAACCGCTGCAGTATTTTCTGGTGAAGATCGTGTTTGATGGGTGATTTATATACATATTTCTTTATGCATGGAATTATTGACATTGCAATAATGTATTATCTGTCTATATTATTTTACTTGGAATTGCTGGCTATGTTAATTTACGATATTTTGTATTTATGCTAATTGATTGTCTCCAATTAGTAAAACGTATAGTTTTTGTAGGATTATTTTTATTTGCATGCAGGTGTTCGTTACATGATTGTATCCACAAGGTATCCACAATACTCGTTTAACAGATGCTAGCATACGATGAGTTTGTGTTTTTTGGGCTTCCTAATATGAGAAAATTCAATATGCGTCAAAACTGAGTTTGACATATTGTCATTACAATGGCATAAAATCCCAAGCAATTCGGAGTTAACAAATTGATTTGGTAGTATTGAAACAATTTAAGAGCACCAATAAATGAGATAAATGAAACGTACAATTGGAAGATAAGCTTGATAGTGTCTGGCTTGAGGTTCTAAAAGATCCAGAAAAACTACCACTTGTGATGAGCAAGTGGTATGCTTCAGCACTTTGGCTTTATACTATTCAGGGGAGAAGATTCCAATCGCTGTAACTTCTACATAAATCTTGTCCAAACAAAGTTTTACAGTGTATTCTTTTGTTTAAAAAACTCTATTCAACACCATTTCGTTATGTGCTTCCTTATCCTCACCAAAAGGAAATAAAACTAAAGAGTAAAAGTTATTATACAGAAATCAAAAGACAACCAGCAACGGAAAAATCAGAGTACTTGGTTAGTTATAATATCAAAGTGTATGGTTCCAAAGATTCGAAATTGGGAGATTTGCAATAACATTCAAACTTATTGACCCAAACACTATCAACGTGCACCAGTTTGCAAAAATGGAGAAAATATAATAGAGGTTATTATGTGAAGTGGACAGGGTACAGTGATTTGCAGGTGGTGGACGGTATTCTATCCTATAAGATAAAATGAAATCTATTGCGAGAACTGGCCAACGATACTCTAAAAGAAGAGGAAAATCAATTTTTTCAGGCCAAGACGATTTCTACATTGGTTACAAATTTCCGTGTATTTCTAGTTTAAGCTTTGGCTAAGCTTTTTGTCTATACCTTTGCACATTCTCCATTGTATCCATTGCCAGGAGATCAGCATCACTTAATAGCTGATTGTGGTTCCCCAGAAGCTCTGTAAGGTCTTCAGACTGTACTTTCAGTTCGAGTTCTGTGATCATTTCCAGAACGTCTATAGTGATGGCTTTTACAATTTCGTCACATCCTTCAAAGTCATCTACTAAGGACGGCAGTAGTTCTTTCCAAACACCTTTGAGATTGAATTCCTTAACTACACTCCATGCATCTGTGATACCTTGTTTGAATGTTGAATCCTTTCCAAAAGGTTGTTAATTTATTTTGCTTCGGTCCCTCATCAGCGTCTAATGCAGCTATGGCCCTACCAAAAGTTTGTCCGATGTAATAAGAATTGAATTATTGCTTGGTCTATAGATTGCAAGAAAGGTGTGACATTTGAGGGACGAAATACAACCTTTATTTCTGGGAAAGCTTCAGTTACGAGAGCATCCAAGAGGAATAAGATTTTGTGATGTTGTGTACAATATTTCTCCACTTCAGGTTTAAAATGATCAGTAAACCAAGTGCAAATAAATCAGCGGTCATCCAACCCTTTCTATTTGACTTAAAATAAACTGGAAGTGTAGATTTTAGATAATTTTTTAATGCTCTAAGATTTTCGGACTGATATTTGTATAAGCATAGACTTCAGGTTATGGTATGTCGCCAGATGAGTTAGCCCCTTTTTAGCACTTTACATTTATTTTTTACATCTAGTTTGCGACCAATTTCAGTGTTTGCAAAATCTTGTTCGCTCAGTTTGATTATTTGTGACTTTTCTTGTAAATGTAAAACCTTTGTGATGTTTCGGTGCACACACCGAAAATAACAATTTAATTGTATAAAGCTAAATACGTACGATTTTTATAAAGAAGCAATTCATACTGATTGAACAAAGACGAATTAAATAAACGTCGAAACAGCGACATTTCCGATGGAATTTAAAACATTTCTCATGGAATTAGTGAGATTTTCCGTGTGAGTTGTGGTATTTGGTTGGAATGTTGCGTCTCATCCGAGAAATTTTCTCGGATATGGAGAATCACTTATCTGAGAGGAATTTCACAGGACTGTCTTTGGGGTGTGGGATCTTTGACTCAGTTTGTATCAATGACAGGTTTTAGTCGCCTTATGATTATTTTTCGTACTCTTTATGCCTTTACTTGCCACGAGAACCTTTTTTTCCAGTGTGATCTTGATTACTGTTCATTTAATATCATCACGGAAGACGTCTCCAATTCTGTCAGTTTGGATAAACAAATCATTCGTTTTTATGTTATCAGGGAAACTTGTAAAGGTTGATAAACTCTCATATTTCATAATGTCTGCATTGGAAGGTTACCTACCTTTTATGAAGGGCAGATAGCTTTTAAGGAAAGCAAAAGTTTTGGTTACGTGGAAATGTAAGCCCAGACCCATGAGATTTGACAATTACGGACGACTTTGCAAAAAATTAAAGACAACTATGATTGCAGGCTTGTAACAAAGCTGAAGACGACCAATAAACAAAACGGCAACACGACCATACATTAAACTCACCTGTATAATTATTATACATATTTTTAGTTTAACATTAATTCTAGGTATAGTAGGTATGTATATGAAAATAGCACTGACTGATGATCGATAAACTTTTCAAATATTTATTTTGCAAAAACCATGAATACACATACAAATAAAACTGGATGTTCGTTGTTATATTTTCTTTGGCCCGTTCCTTTAAGCTAAATATTTTGTTCTTGAAAGAAAATTTTGATTGTTTCGGCAGTATGGCAAGGTGCTCGATCTTGAATGAACACCTTGCGACTACTGGTAAACCCTTCTTGCAACTGGGAGATCAACCTTGTGTGTAGAACACTTCTTTATTGATCCTGTCGTATGGTTCCTTCTACGATCTAAAGCCCTCCCATTCCGTTGGCACTGATTACTGATTAGATCATCAGGGACGTGGCACGCTTTACTGCCCTGAGTACACAATCGATTTTTCCAAATTTTTCTGTTAGATGTCTTCTTATGAACTGCGCTATATCGTCCATAACCTGAAAGGTGCGAATATGCGAAAATCGATAATAAATTATTAAAATACGATCAGATTTATGAACTTACTCAAGGGGCATCCTTTTCTAGTCCCAGGCTAAACGTTTCTGCCCCCTGAAATCGTTTCTGTTAATCACTGTAGGACGCCCTTCTGTCCTGTACAGCTAAATTTCTTAAAATTCGTTGCGTCGTGGGGGTGACTAAGGATTTTCAACCACAATTACCAGACCGAGCAGCTGCAATCAGTTGGTGTTCTCTTGCACTTTTTTGCTTAAACATTTGACAGAGAATTGCGATACCCCACACTTTTTGGCAATCTCTGAAAAATTCCAATCGAAGATTTATTGGCTATTTTCTTTAGTAAAACTTGAATAAAAATTATAGCTACTAGTAGAGTCTATGCGTTTTCTCATGACACTATCATGGCGCGCTAAAATTATATTGACAGTCCTAAAAATATTAATCCCAGATACATTCATAAGTTGTTTGTACGGATACTTTCTTAAAAGCATAACCCAACCAATCAACGTAAATAAATATGGTCATGTGATACAATCAACATTTTCATAACTGATAGTTTATATTTGCGTCCTTCTTCGACCATACACCCATCTTTATATACAACTAAAACGTCAGTGTCATTAGAAAACGCACGGACTATATTAATTATTATTGACACAAATACTTACCTACCTTTAAATTTCTAATGAAAACTTACAAAAATTAATTCCAACACCCTTAGTTGTAATGTTATACGCAACAAGCGAACACTAAGAAAATTGTAGATTAAGAATAATTTTTATCAGAATTCGCTCTTATCGACCTCATTTTAAATCAAGCCAACTACATACATTTGATTAAGAAACCCATACGGAAACTAATACGGAAGTACTGCCCCATAGATTGAAAACTGCCTTAAATAGCTCCTAAAATTTCCAAAGATGGATTGTACACAAGGACTGTTATGTTACATAAGGCTGCAACGACAGCTTAGATGGTGATAGTTTCTAATCTTTCTAAACATAACTAAAGCCATCTTTCCTCCAAACCATTTCTCACTTTAAAATAATTAAAATATAATTATGTATACAAGAAAATAATTAAAAAAGAATTAAGTCTCTGTTATTTGAGCTTATATGTATATGACAGCTGTCAAAATTTTGATACCTTCAGAATCATCCCATTTAATTTTTAACTAACTTCATATAAACGTGCTTTAAGAAGAATTTAGTTGTCTCTAAAATGCCGTATAAGATTTATAAGGAAGATACGTAAACATATAGTTATGAGGAATAAGCTATAATCATTGACAATTACAAAACTCAAACCTTCATTTTTCTGAATAATAACCACAAACAGTCGTTTTCTAAAGCGGGAATATTACCATTCAATGCAAATTTTATACATCTTGCTCACCACAATCTGTGTTAATGTCGTGTTTATTTACAAAAAGTTATAACAAACATAAAAATGCTAACCTGACAGTGTTGCAAAATTATAATTTGCGGGGACAACGCTGCATAAGACTTTCTTTCTATTTGCAACAACGTCTACATTATTAGAAATTGTTTGTTGATATTCGGTTTTTGTTTTTCTATAATCCCTCGCCTGTGGAATAATACATCCAACTGGATAAAAAAGAGGAAGTGAAGCAAATCGATTTGTACACAATAGTAGAAATCTTAACCTTGCGTTCAACAGGATATGCAGAAATCGCAATTACATGCTTCGCCGGCGGCAATACGAATCCATTTTCCATAATTTTAATTAAATAAACCGAACTGAAATTTGGACGATCTCAATCATAAATTTCCGAATCAAGACTAACATTGAAATATTGTAGTCGAGTGAGTACAATATATGAAATAAAGTTCCATTGAAAGATCAATGTTAACTGATCAAATTATAGTTGGTAATATGTAATATCGAAGGTTGTAGTATATTTTACCTTCAACAGCAGTCAAAATAGAACATTTTTACGTATGTACATGTATAACGAGTTTTTGGTTTTCGAGTTTTAAAAATAATTGAAGTAGTAATAAACGAACTAAAGTATGTTACATACGTACCAAATATTTCAGTTCAAATTTGGTGAGCAAGCTGATATTTTTTTGGAAATAATCAATATTTTAGTTATCTTTTACTTACTTGGATGGCTTGAATGGCTGCTACCTATACCCAGAATTAATGCTAAACTAAAAATGTTGTTTATTGGTGATCTTACGCTTCGTTACAAGCCTGCAAGCATAGTTGTCTTTAATTTTTTGCAAAGTCGTTCGTAATTGTCGAATCTCATGGTCCTCCGCTGACATTTCCAAAACCAAAACTTTTGCTTTCCTTAAAAGCTATCTGCCCTTCATAAAAGGTAACCTCTATTGTAGACATTATAAAATATGAGATGTAAACAATGTTGGCATGTTGCTTAGACAACCTTTTAAATGAAATGGTGATATAATCAGAAAAAATCTGAGGTCTTAGCACGATATTGTTCAAGTTTGTCAACCTTTACCAGCTTCCCTGATAACATAGAAACGAATGATTTGTTTATCCAAACCGACAGAATTGGAGACCTTTTCCTGTGATGGTATTAAATGATCAGTAGGTAATCAAGATCACACTGGAAAAAATAATTCTCGTGGCAAATAACGGCATAAACAATACAAAACTAATCATAAGTCGACTAAAACCTGTCACTGAGACAAATTGGGTCAAAGATCCCACACCCCAAAGACAGTCCTGTGAATTTCCTGTCAGATAAGTGATTCTACATATCTCCGATGAGACGCAAGATTCCAACCAAATACCACAATCCACACGGAAAATCCCACTAATTCCATGAGAAATGTGTTAAATTCTTAATGAAAATATCATTAGGGGATTAGGATAAATCATTCAAAAATTTAACTGGCATTACATTTTAACGAATTAGTTAAAGAATCTCACGAGATACAATGGATAATGTGCAAAGGTCTAGGCAACAAGCTTAGCCAAAGCTTAAACTACAAATATACGGAAATTTGTAACCAATCTTCTTGCCCTGAAAAAATTGTCTTACACTTTCCTCTTCTTTCAGAGTATTGTTGGGCGGTTCTCGCAATAGATTTCATTTCATCTTATAGGATAGAATACCGTCCACCACCTGCAAACCACTGTACCCTGTTCACTTCACATAATAACATCTTAATATATTTTTTTTTGCATTTTTGCAAACTGGTGCAAATATATAAATCATAAAATGATCTACAGCGTCTTCTCCAACGTTCTTCCTCGCCTGTGAGTTACCTCAAAAGTCTATTTTTTTGGAAGCTCTTAAGCATCTACAACAAACAAACAGCGTATTGTTTTTATGGACGCATCATTGAATTTTGAGTTAGAATTTCTTGGCATATTGGCATGATTTAATGAAGGTCTCCATACATAAGTTATCCATTTCTTGTTATTTTCATTTGCGTAAATCCTAGCAAGTACTCTTAAACAATGATCATCCATCTCATCTTTAAGTTAATTTCTATTGGCTTTGCAACTAGAGTACCGTTCAGAAATCTGTATTCTGACAGGAAATGTTTCTGAATAACTTATCGGAGAATTGCAAATTTTTGAGTAGGTAGGTGTTAATACGTTGCTTGAATTTATTTGTCATCATAAAATTAGCAATTGATTATAAAACAAAACTTGTAGAAAGCACAAGATCATGCAATGTCCTTGATACACTGCCTCTATAGATATTACGTTAATAAGAGGGTTTGTGTGGTCACATCCAATAGCCATGACAGCCAAGTTTTGGAGGATTATTTCTTATTCGCGAATGCTATCCAAATCGTAACACTGTGAACCGGAAACCTTGACCACAGAATTAAATTTCTCAGTCTTGTTGTTTTTCTCTTAGTTAAATCTGGTTTGATATTGATATGGCATGTATTGCAAGAGAAGATTAGACACTGTTCCGATGAATATTATCTTCGACTTAAGTTTACGTTTGTGCCCTTAGCCCATAGCGGAGCCTAAAGAGTGCAGGTTATTCACCGCTATAAAGGCTTGGTATTTTGGTTTTAGTCAGAAGATTTATAAAATTAACAGATCGATATTATCGCTCTAGCAAGTGAAACGCTTCCACGCCATTGGATTTTTTTCATGAATCAATATAAAAATATTTACAAAAAAAAGCGCATATTATCTGAATTCTCAACCAAAGACGCAAGGATAGTTTCTTTCTTTTAACTAATATCTAAAATATCATTTATGAATAATTTGTATTCAATATTATTGTTAATATTGTGCGTAATAATATTGAAAAAATCCACTGGCAGGAATTGAACGCGGTCGTATGCGTAGATCCAGTCCACTGCGCTACACACGCTTGCTTGTAGAAGACTAACATCAGCGGTATAAAAAGAACACGCAAAATAATGTTGATTTTGCTCATTAACTAGGGTGCGTTAGGATAAAAGCTCGTACATCTAGAACATACATGGTTGACACCCATCAAGATCAGTGTCACACAACCCTGGTGCTTCCTTCTAACAGCCAAACAGTATAAATTAAATAAAAACCACTGTGCAACCTAAGCTCTGTATGATGTATACTAAGTTGTTACCAAGATTCACCCGTACACAGTTTTTCTTAAGCAACTTAAGCAATACTGAAAACTTTAAGAAGATGCACTTCTAAGTGAAAACTAATCTACGAAGATCTGCTTAGTCTCAAAGGAACACAGCTATCAATCATCTATCGATGGTTTTGTAAAAAAGGCACGTAGTCTTGTGACTTTACCAAACATTGCATAAAACTACGTTACCAACAGTGGTAGACTGATAAAAAATCTCGTGTCATGGGATTAACTTTCATATAACTAAAACGATCAAGAAGTATTTAGAATAGGTATCGTTGATCGCAGCATTCATGCTTAATCTAGTCTACTACAATCTTCCAAATTCAGGTAAGTACATATCCAGGCCTTACGCAATCAGTAAAAAATTACTAAATTGATCAAATTCGTAAATTTCACAGTTAACCTTTTATAGCTTCTGAAACCAAATATTTGAAAACGTAGTTGTTAAAATTTGCTTTCTTCTTGTGTTGAATATTTTACTGAAGCTTACTGGAATTTGGAACTAAATTTCAAAATATTACGTTATCAGCATCCTGTAGAGCTTTGAATTAGAAGGGCAGCTCCCAAAATAATTTCTGCCTTTGGACCAGTATATTAATGAAGTGGTAATGACAATTGTGACAGCCACTGCAATAGTTAGTTTCAAACGAGTTCTTCTGTAGAATCTCCAAATTATAAGCCGTTATCGTCAGAATATTATACTACTTTTCCTCCAAAAAGTATAAGAATTTTCAAATTTTGCCTGGCTATTTTGGTTATTTAAAATTTATAGCACATTAAACACGAAACAATTTTTGCAAGCTACAAGCTAACTTCTTTCTCTCCCAGCTGGTTACAGAACCAATTTTATTGCTGCCGTGATAGCCAATGTGTTTCCATTGGCTATATGGTTTATATTTTAACATTTTGTATAAATGGGCAATTATTTAACCAACAAACAGTTGTTTAAATTTGGGTTAGTTTCTACTACATAAATTACTTGCAAATAATGTCACCATTTGGGCCCATCTGTTGCCAATTTCAATGAACGGTATGCACAATTATCTTGACTTTGTTTTATGTATTAAGTAGGTACCTCATTGCACACTACTCTGTGATTATACAAAAAATAAGTACATCACTTGAGTATTTGTTTTGTAAATCTTCCAATTTGGAGTGTGCGACAAGAAACGCACACACGCGAATGCATTTATGATGGGTAACTAAACTCTCGCGATGCGCACCTTGCATATTAATTACGAGAAAAAGTTTATTGAACTCTTCTTTTTTTTTCTACTGATAGGCTGTGAGAAGAGAAATGTTCCTGTACAATTTCTTCTGCACTGCGCCGTACACGGTGTTATTATTTGTGGGACGGATAAATTTGAATGCAGCGGAATAGTTCGGATCTGCATTAGAATGCTTTGTCGGTTAAAGAACAGTCATTTTCTATTCGTGAAATTGTCTCCTACAACCGTTGAATACAATACGTCATTGTGCAGGACAAAGAAGCTAATCGATGTAGCTCTTTCATATTGAATGTAGTAGAATTGAAATTGATTGTTCTACCATTATTCTTCTACTAGGTAAAGGCAATCTAAACTATGTTTAGTAATATTTCGGTAAATGAATTGACAAATGTATGTATGTTAATTATATACTCCTGTTGTTTATCTTAATAATATAGTGAACAATTATACATATATGATTATCTATTCACAAAATAACGATTAATTCTACCATAGAATAACGATGTTGACAGGTACCACGTATTATTAAAATATAATAAATTCCTATCAGAAGATATCCTTAACACCATCTGGTATTTCAAGGTCATCCGTCAATATGCGTTGAATACTGCAGTCGCTACCGAAACTATAACTGACTAAAACTGATAGATACAATAAAAAAAGGATAGTCAGTTGTCAGTTGTTATAATCCCTTCAGCTGGGCCACCAGTGTATAGTCCAGATTTTTTTTAATTCACGATATTGTCATTCTACTCCCAACATTATCTAAATTTGTCTTAATGGATGTTCAAGTGAAGAGAAGCAGTTTCTACCAAAAGTAAATAGCATATTTGAATGCACTTTTTGGACTAACTAGAGGCACACCAGGGTTATCCCACACCGATCGTATTGAGTCTAAACTATGTTATAGAGGAACCTCCCCTGAATAGCTATGTATGACCTTTTAGCCTAACGCGTCCCAGTTTCTGAGCAAAATCAACATTGTTTTGCGCGTTCTTTACCGTTAATGTTAGTATCCGTACAAGTAAGCGCGTCTAGCGCAGTGGGCTGGATATACGCCTATGACCCTGCAAACACTGTTGGTGTCGCTTTGTTAATGGGCAAAGAGAAGCAGATTTACTACATTAAGTATACCCAAACAAATGGATAGGTAGAGGTAATGATGCTCCTGTAAATTGGCCACCACGTTCTCCAGACTTAACTCCAGCTGATTTTTTTGTATGACGACATCTTGAGTCCGTGGTTTACAAGACAACTGTGGCTAATAAAGCACAACTATGGCAACGTATTCAACATGCAATAAATGACCTTAGATGTGATGGAGACATTTTGCAAAGAGTACAGTTTAATTTTCTTCGTCGTATAAATCTTTGTATGTGTGTAAATGGAGAACACTTTCAACAGTTTTTGTGGCATATTTATTATTTGTGTTCATGTTTCAGTCATTTAATTGCTTTAATAATTTTTGTATAACCTAATACGAATTATTAAAATACAAATTTCGCAAAAACCGTTAGAGTAATCAATTCTTATAAAGAGTGCCGTTTTTGTAGTAAATAAGTTACCTAAAATATCCGAAACCGTGAACTTTTACTCAGCCTATTCGTTTACCTGTAGTTTTCCTTTGAGCAGTATTTTTAGCCTTGCGAAAGTTGTTTATTTCTGACAGGAATCATAGGCGACTGGATTACTTTTTGCTTTTTTTCGAATCCACGACCATAAGCACTTTTTTTCGTTTTTCTCGAAAACGAATAAAAATAAGAAAATTTTACAAGAGACATAATTTGATCGCTTTTGAATACTCTATCGAATAGAAACTATTTCGTGTCTCTACTACAGATAGCAAAAAAAAATATGTTAATTTTTTTAATGGTCATGCGTGTTTCATTCACTTCCGCTATTGGTATTTTCTTGAAATTTTAAAAGTTTAATTCTAACTAACCATGCCAAATCTTATTAAAATCGTATAAGCCGTTTTGAATTTATAATAAAAAAACGATTTCAAAATTTTAACTTCAAGGCCGCATAGCGCCCAAACTAAGCGACTTTGGACTAAGGTAAGTTTACTTAAATCGCCTTATTTTGGTCTAAGGAATATGTGGTAGGCGTGTGTAAAGACCTTTTACAGACACCTTATATGTACATATGTACTATATTAATAAATATTATATATTTTTCCTTTAATAATTACCACATTTTGTTGAATCCGGGCCTGACACGTGTGTACAGGAAAAAAAGGGACGCTCCAAAAATTTCTAATAGTCATAAATAGATATTTTTATCAAGTTGAATGGTCTGTAAATAAATGCTTATTGAACTCTATGAATGTATTTGTTTACGAAGCAGCTTTGCTGCTCTATGAATTGCACATGTGGCCACTCGGGCAACATACATTTATTGATGTCCTATGTTGGGATGAACTCTGATCCAGTGATAAATATTGTGGTAATTCAGCACAAAATTTTTTATGAAGCAGTATTCATCGGTAAACAGGATCGCGGATCGACGATTTGGAAGACGAGGTTTTGTTTGACGAAACCATTCACAACAGGTAACCCGTCGAGGAAAATCATTGTCTGATATACGTTGGATTTTCTGTACGTAATGCGGGTGCAGTAAAAGATTTTTTCCTGTTTCTCTGTACATTAAAATTATGTCCATGTACTCAGCATTCGTATAATTTGCCATAATGTACACATAAGACAACGAATTTCTATGAATGACTCAACGTTCTGCCTGTGTCGCCCATCCATTTATGCGCTCGAACAGGGCCGGACTGAGATTGAAAAATATTACTTTCTCATTACTGCGTGGACATAAAGTGTATTTATTTTTTGGAATTTAGGTTTCCATGCCATTAGCTTTGACATCTTTTATTTTCATAGACTATTCAGTAGATACCCTGTATAGTATAAATGAACCGTCGAGTCTCATTATTGGAGAAAGATAGAGTCCCATCTCATAGAAGACTCATCCACATTGGAGGCATAACTTTAATGTGCCTACCTTGCTCATCCATGACACTGCATCTACACTTCAATTTTCATACCTTCACTAAATTTTCTGAGGAAATCCATACTTGATTGTTTGCTTCGACGTTTTCCAAAAAATTCTATCGTTCCTTTCACTGCTAGTTCTCTTCTTTCTTCTTCTCTACCTTAGTTTTCTCGCGTCTTTCTTTTCTCAATCTTTTCTAGAGTTGTCATAAGAAATATGTTGGATATTTTGATGCTTGTTAGCTTTCTTTGGGTTAATATTTTCTTAAAATTGATTTTATAAACATGAACTTATTTTCGTAATATTAGGACTAGACAAATCGACAACATATTAGCAACTAAAAGGTAGAATCATCAGAAAATGTGCTTACTTGTTTTATGTAACTACTGTCAAAAGGGTGAAGTTCATGGTAATTTATGACAGCGGTCCAAAAACTTCGACTTCTTTTTAAGATCATCAAGTGATTTCTTGTCTCCTATTTTTCTCTTACTCATGGTCTGACATGGGACATAATTCCGCGAATATCCGAGCCATTGCTAGAGCGCAGCGATTGAAAAAGGGTTCCTATAGTATTCGAACAAACTAGCAGAAGCGCAATCAAATAATAACCAAACTAGACACTTAAAATAATAATTGAAAGACATTTTATGCCAATTAACTACAAAATTATAACAATACACATCTTAATTGTGAAACCACGTTTATAATACAATTTTATTCGTCCTTAATTACCATAATTACAGAAAAAAATACATCAATCTTAACCTAAATTTTGCTTATTCATAACCATAAAGATCACAATCTAAATGCTATTACATTTAATGACAACAAAGCGTCAGTTTAGTAACGGAATTTAAAATAGCGGCATTTCTCAAGATACCCGCCCGTGATTCATCATCTGGGAATACGACAAGAGTAGCTTCCTTTCCTTTTGAAAGGGAATTACGCAGAACGTAATTAATTTTTCGAACGACAATTAAATAATACTCTAACCGTCACGTCTAAATCACCACAAAAACTGTTTATAACTACGTGTAATTATCACATTATTATTATTATAGCTGCATGCAAGGAGTTTCTCAAGACTTCGTGTAAATGGGTCTCGTCAACCATTGTCAATGTTGCAACCGTGCACTTTTAATTACGTCTATGGATATTAAAACAATATTTAGTATTTAGTCTTCTAGTTTCTGTATGATGATACAACCTTTACTAAGTATTTTCTTCCCGTCATTATTACATACCCTGTATAATATTATCGCAACGCAAAACAAATTGTCCTGATTTTCTCCATTGAACAATAGTTCTGATATATATGTGGTATGTACATAACAAGCCAGCGTTTATTTTAACGGGTGTTATATAAGATTCAAGTTATAAAGGCAACAGTGCTAATTCTGATGCATTGAAATTTCTTTTTCGTGATGAAAACGGTGTTAATAATTATCACTTGTTCTTTAGGAGAATAGTAATAAATTATAGATGCGCTGCTCCCTGTTTACCTTGACCTTTCCAGCCAATAAAAGTTATTCAAGACGCTCTATCCGAACGTTGTTTTGAATAATGTATTTGATACTTATAAATAATAGGAAAGATTTCATTTCATTGTTCAAAGATAGAGATAAAGCAAACAGTGGAGTCGTATAGGAGCAAATTCTTACGGAAAAGGTTTGTCGAAGCAGAACACGGGAAATATCACTTAATTTTTAGAAATTGTTGAATAAAGGTTTTTTCGCACCAAAATGTTTTTGATGTGCTTGAATTTTTATCTCCAATCAAGGAATAGATATAGAGTAGGATCTTGAACTTTCCAGCTCAAATGATATTAGTCCTCTTGATGTTTTGAAAGAAATATTAGAATTATATGGACCATGCCTAGTCATTGGAGCAATGTGAGCTCCCCAGTGTGGTAAGACAGATTTAACTCTGATAAAAATGTCAGAACTCAACCAAAATCAACCAAATCAACCAAAATTCGCACTATAACCTTATTTGACTCTTAGTATCTTCAGCATATTATCGAAGGTAGTGCAAACTTCATCCTTTGCATCGAGATTTTATGAGAAAATGCCTTAATTTTTGCTTCCAATTGTTACTCCCATCTTAACACTCTTAGTTGCCCAAAGACATCTTTTGGACTCCGTTCATGTTCTGAATATAATAGTTTCTTGTACCTAAACGATTTTAGACAAAGTGCTGGCCAAGATTATTGTCCCCTTTCATGTTTAGATTCCCAGCATTAGCAGTATGTGTTACGACGGCCAAAAACCTTCTGAGTCACAAGTCTCGGCCTCTAGAATGGTTGACACGTCGAGGCACAGTACAATTCTAACACTATTTACCAACCTTACAGTCTTTGATATAATTTATTAGCAATATAAATTTATTTTTAACGGAATATAACGAACAGATATATGGCTCTACGCCCCGAAAGAAACTTCGCCACTCAGCTGAGCCAAGCTTTCCAGATCCCTTTATTGACTGGGTCAGGTCCGTAACTTCAGTCCCTTCAGTTGATCTGTTTTGCTTTCGTAGCTATTGCTCTCCATCTCTTTCTATCATGTACCATCGTCTTTCAGAATATATGGAACAATACATATCAATAATAGATGAGACATATTGGTAAAAATAGATGCATATTGGACACAAATGCAAATGACTATGAATATCGCGGCAGAGAAATGCTTAGGAACAGCGAATACAACCAGCTGGAATGTGTGGTGGAATAGAGCGTTCGAAGAGACAGTAAAGAAGAACAACGTAGTGCGATAAAAGTGGATGAAAAATGGGGCAGAAGAAGAAAGAAAGGAATATGCCGATAAGAGACGAGAAGCCAAAAAGCTGATAAGAAACACTAGAGAATCTGGCTAGAAGATGAAATAGCGAACAGAAGAACGAAGAAACAGAAACTCTAAAAAGTTTTATCCACTGATAAATAAACGGAAGAAGAACAACGAAATAACAGTGAACAACATAAAAAATAAGGCAGGCCAGGTGACAGAAAATGAGGAGCCGACGAAGACAGCATGGAATCACACTCTCGAGCACAGTTTACAAAATATTAACTGCAATAATTCAGAGAAGGTTAATAAATACCCAGAACCTAGAGGTACCGCTGGAAAATAGGGTGTATAAAAGGCAAACTAATAACGAAATAACGGAAGAACTGGACGGAAAAACATATTAGGACATATCCTTAACATATAAAAATGTTAAGGATAAAGTGGTTGGGACACATATACAGGAAAAAATCAGAGGAACATGTAAGGGCGGTGACAGAATGGAAGAAGGGCGAGAGGCAGACCAAGAATAAGATGGATGGATGAGGTGGAAGAGGATCTGAAGAAGATAGGAATTAAAACGAAACTGATGCGGTATAAATTATCTAACAATGGGAACACCAGGATTGTTCGTCACGGATCTTGATGGGTCTCAACTATGTTGTAGAAGGATTTTCGCGCCTTAGTTTCTGAGAAGAATCAACGTTGTTTTTCGCGTTCTTTTTATATCGCTAATGTTAGTTTCCGTCCAACCAATCGTATGTAGCGCAGTGGACTAGATCTACGCCTATAACCTTGGTGGCCCACGTTCGATTCCTGCCCGTGCCGTTTTTCAATCTTATTGTGCACGATAGTAACAGTTACATTTAATGGATAATTCGCTTGGGAAGGTCCCTCTATAACATACTTGGGACCCATCAAAATCCGCGTCGGGCAACCCTGGTATTTCCCTTGCAAGAGTACATTCAAGAACCATACCTGGAGCTTTAGATTTTCCTGAAAAATGTTGTCAGTTTCCAATTTCTATCCTGTTCACGTGTGGAAACATCCCGACTAAAATGAAACACAGGCAAGTGATGCTGACCGATTTAAATGAAATTTGGTGGGTTTGTAGACTGATGGAGTGTAAGAACAACGGCAACCTTCATAGATGCTAAATCGCCCGTTTTTGGAGGTGGGGACGACCAAAAGCCATTTGCTTTAATATACATATATGGGCGTTGCCAAGCCTATGGCCATGCTACTCTTTGGCCTAGATCTCCTCTTGCTGATGTCTGGCAGTTTCCACGCTATTTCCTTGACGGTTCTTGTGTCATTCATGCGAGCGAGATGTCCCAACCATTGAAGCTGTTACGCCTTTCCCAATTGTACCACTGTTTAATCGAGAGCTCGTAAATTTCGGCATTTGAACGCCTCTCCCATCCCTCCTCTGTTTTTTTCAGCCATAAATTCTATTAAAATTTTCCTTTCCCATACTTCTATTCTCTCTTGTTGCGACTTGGTCAAGGTTCACGCCTCACAGCCGTACAGCATAGTTGGTCTTACTACTGTTTTATATAACGTTTTCTTTATTTCTCCTGACAGATCTTTAGATTTGAGAACCGAGTGTAACGACCCTGCACACTTACTTTCCTTTGCCAGTCTTAGGTTTATTTCAGCTTCCTCCCGACACTTATTGTCAATTAGGGTACCCAAATAAATATATGTAGCAATGTAATTGTCTACCTCTTTGAACTTTACCATTCTCCCCGGTTCTACATGCACCACCATTTCCTCTAGTCCACCACTCGCGTGCTTGTTTTGTTTGCTTTAATATATCCCAAACTATAAGACATATCAAAAAAAGTTAAGACAAATATATAACTGTTGCGCAAAATCACTTACTTTCTGAAGCAATTGAGTCACTTCCTAATACTAAAGAAGACGAAGAAAACATAAATAGTGAATTCTCACCGGTACGCCGAAAATTAAGAAAAAAATCTAATTTAAATATTACCCATGGTACCGCTAGCAATATTAATCTAAAAGGTAGGTATTGCGCACTACACACATCTACATACATATCTATGGATTTGATCCTAAAACATCGGAGGGTCATATTGTGGAACATTTGTTTAGTGTAACTGACGGTAAATGTCTGAAATTAAAAGCAAAATGTCCTGACGAATATGGTTCGTTTAAAAGAGAAAGAAACAGCAATTGACTTAAAAAACATGCATCAAAATATACGCTGCTTGAATAATAAAATTGGTGAATTACAAATTGTTCTAGAAGAGTGTGATATTGATGTCTTACTACGAAGTGAACATTGGCAATCTGAAGAATAAATTAAATCAATGGTATTGCAAAATTTTTGAGTAGGTAATTTCTCATGTTGTACTTTTAATAAACATGGTGGTGTTGCAATCTATATTACAAAATAATTATGCGAACAAATAAGGAGTGATGTTAAGAAGTTTAATATAAATAATGTTCTTGAAGTATGTGCAGTAGAATTAACATTACATGCTAACATTGTGTTGGTAGTGCTCTATTGTCCTCCACAATCAGACTTTAATTTGTTCCTAAGTAATTTCTCCGGCGTACTTGATGTTCTTCAATGTGAAGATAAAATTATCATTATCAGTGGAGATTTCAACATAAACTTTATGGTTCCTTCTTCTTTGCGTCAACAAATTAATGACTTGTGTGGTGTTCATAATCTTCATTGGTCAATTTGTGACCCCACTCGTAGGGGGACGAATTCGGCGTCATGATTAGATAATTTCTTTGTGACCTTAACAAAAAATAATTATACTGTTTCATCAATAGACAATAACCTATCGGACCATTACACACAAATAATAAAAATAATGATGTTCTTTTCTGACTCTAATATACTTACAAGATTATGTATATAAGCATAACTTTTGTGAAAATTCCCTCAATACTTTTAACAGCTTATTAACAAAAGAAACCTGGCTTTATGTTTATGAATGTAGTTGTCCGGATTCGGCATTCACAACATTTTTAAATATTTTTACTTGCTATCATGACCTCTGTTTTCCTGTCTTAAAACATGGAGTAAACAAACGTGATCACTTAAGTATATCTGCAATCCTACATATGAAGGATACTCTATTATTTCTGAAAGGTATTCGTACCCAATACCCTGAATTTATATCTGATTTTAAGATATATGAGAAGATTTTCTACAGAAAAGTCAATTTGATAGCAACGAATTGTTCATAAAATCATGTTCTAACAAGTCCAAAGGTGCGTGGTCTATTATAAGAAAAACTGCTAATACTACTAGCAGTAAACCTGTAATACTTTAGTAAACCACAACTATCTGCTAAATTCAACGAATTACATTTTATACCCGGTTTTAAAATTTATTACGACGCCAATGGTAAGCAGAATTCGCGCATCTTATTTGCGACGTATGTACACTCTGTTTGTAAAGTAATGTCTCCCCGTGCTGCTGGGTTCATAGCAATAACTCCTTCCATTGAGCGTGTTGTGTTGCTCGGCCACCTTCGGCTAAGATACAGGCCTCAGGGGATACAATACAGATCGGGCGGGTAGGCATAATTCCTTTGCATTTAAAATCTCGATACATGTGTGTTTACTTGCTAGCGGTAGATTCTAGGAATTTATTAAAGATACATTTTTACCGTATTGTATTACATTATTTCTGATGCGAGGTTAGGTATTTCGAAGTAAGCGTCGTCATCCCCATCATTGTCACTGTCGCTTGAAGCGGGTCCGCTTTTTTGTTCACCATCACGTTTTTGCTACACATCTACAATAATTACCTCATTCTGTATAGTTCCCCACACCAAGTACAAAAAGGTATCGAAATCTACATCTTGCGGCAGAACTAGGTTATTTATAGGTACAACTTCGTCCGAACCATCACCATCACTTGCGGCAGCCACTTCCAGTAAGATACCAGATTTAAGGAAACAGTTTTTGATTGTAGAGGCATTCAAAATAAATTCTACGGCTTGTAATAAGTTAATGGTGCGATTTTCATTTTCTGCATCAGTCAATGTTATTAAATGTTGAACCAGCACTTTTCTATAATGAACTTTGAAATTTGCAATGATATCCAAATCGAGTAGCTGAATAACACTAGTACAGTTGGGGAGGAAAAAATTCCACGCGTACATTTTCCAAAATTATTTGAGGTGTATGTGCTGCACATTGATCCATAAAAAGAAGAACCTTCTTCTGTTTCTTTTGCACTCTAATGTCTAATTTCTTTAACCACTGTTCCATTAATATCATCGTCATCCAGGAATTCCTATTGGATTCATATTCCATAGCTTTTGTTTGCACACCATTCACATCTGGGATTCTTGGATTTGCCTATCACAAGTGGGAGAAGTTTGTCTGATCCGTCTGCATTAGTGGCAAGAAGAACTGTTACACAAATTTTACTTTTCTTCCCTCCATGGCGTGAGTCATCGTATTCAGCTAATGTCTTGCTGGGAAGAAAATTGTAGAATAGGCCCAGTCTTATCGCAGTTGTAGATTCTTTACTTATTGTTAGTCATGCATGAAAGGGTTAACGACAATGAATGACATAAACGATGTTCAACAGTAAACACATGATATCGATAATCTATCTTTACTATTCGATTGTTTAAAATACATAAATGCTGCGATTGAAAACAAGTGTGTCGGCACACGTGTTTGTCTATTGTTTTCGCGCCGAGAGCCGCCCGCTCAGTTTGCGTTTTTTTGTCAACGGATTTATGCATATAAGAAAGCCGAAGATGTCCAATGTATATAACGCGCTCTATGGAAACTATTATTGATATGAATCCAGCGGCATGGGGAGACATTACTTTACAAACAGAGTGTACATGTACTTCTTATAAAAGTCGGACTCTACCTTCGAAGCAGCTGCTATCAGACGTTATTCACTTTTGTTAACATTCGTACAGCGTCTAGAAGCAGTTGGAAAATTCTTTTCTCAGAACAGTTTTCAGAATAACTCTGATAGGCTAGATAAAGGAAGGAAGAACTTAGGAACAAGATCTGAGAAATAGGATAAGTATTCAAGGAAAACAAATAAGTGGTCGAGACTATAATGATATTAATGTAAACTATAAAATTGTTTCTGCTATTTTGAAATTTTATCCTTCGTAGTACTCTACGCTAACAGCACTATTTTACCCACAAAACACAATTAATGGAAACACCAAGAAATTGAGTTTTTCAAAGGTTTCTCTCAATCCTCTAGTAAGAAAGGGAGTATAGATGTCTGATTTAAATAACAATACCTCGAAATCTGCAAACATTGCTGAAAGTATACAGAGGAATCAATATTGCTTACATTCATATGTAGGTATATTTATATAGATGTTAATTATACCCGAAGTTGTAAGTAGTATTGATTACGATGTCATTCTCAACTAATATCAATTTGCGTTTGCATAATTATATCTACGTAGTGGAATATTAAAATGCCAACAGATTTCATAAAACTAATATTTTATATTCCTTCATTTGCTAATATATAATTAAATCTGAAATCTAGCGTACGCTGGCAGTAGGTTATGAACTTTTACTTTTAAGATTCATTTTCTAACACAGAAGCTAATCATTTTAAATTGGAATATAATTGTTTACCTTTAAAACTGAAATAACAGTGACCTATATCAACAATCGTGTATCTTTTTTGCGATTGTATTGTTTTATTTACACAAACAATTCAATTAAATTTCTAATACAAATAATTCAAAAAAAAGTAACCCGAAAATGCAAATACAGGAGAAAGTACTCTTACTTTAAATGATTATTTCGTTCGGTATGTTTCTTTTTTTCTCTAATTTAAACACAAAAACCGAACTTAAACATAGAGTAACGCCGAGGAGTGTTATGACGATGTTGATTTCTATTTTAATTCTATTGCCGTCGCTGTAGGTGATACTTGTTTTTGGGTTTCCACGCCACGAGGTAATAACAGTAAAACTAGTAGCTAGTTCGTTGTACGTAATGAAATGGAGTAGTTAATTGTGTAATTTATTTTCTGCGCATTTAAACACAATGATACCAATTTCTTCAATTACATCATTTCGGTGTGCTAAATGCATCGCTGTAATATAGTAAATTGTATTACATACGATGAGTGGTTGCTTCTGTGAACGTTTGCAATCTAGAAAAATGTTACACATGAAGTTCCAGAATTACGTAAATGACTTTAACTGAGAATGAGGGAGACGAGCTTTTGTGCATGTTTGAATAGAAATGTGGAGCAGCGATGTAGTTGAGTAAATTTATAGTAATTTAACACTATGAGGTTGTAGGTTGTTGAACTGTTCTTATTTGTCAAGCCATTACTTTTCGCAAGCGTACGACTTCCTAATTCTTTCTCATTTCCGAGATATTTTCGAAGATGAACTTAATGGATCACACTATTTCGTACGTATGAGATTTGGTGCAGGATATTTAAATTTTGTGTCTAGTTTATTATGTTGGCTATGCAGATCTCTGCTGTAATATCGTCGGGTATAAGATTTCAAATTTAAACTGCCGATGCAATTTTATGATACAAAAAGTATGTTTTTGGTGTATGGTTTAAATGGGATACCTTAAAGTTATCTTGTGTGACAGATCTTAATGCTCTGTAGAAACTTCGCACGAAATAATTGTGGACATAACCCAAAAATACTGCTCTGGATGTATACAGTAACACTGAGACCAATGATCACTTATGCAGGGGTGGCTTGTAGCAAAAGAACTAGCCTGGCCAGTGCGAGGGCTAATCTCGCCAAAGTGCAAAGATTAGCATGTGTATGCATAACTGGAGCAATGAGAACCTGTTCCATAGCAGCTATTGAAGTGGCCATAAACCACATCTTGGTCAAGAGCACAGAGAAAAGAAACACACGCAGAATGATCTGGGAAGGATTGGGTAGGCATACGCCACAGCTTTCTGAAGTCGAGAAAATCTCTGAGGATTTGCCTAGGAGGTACAGTTTTGTGAAAAGATTTACCACATAGCTTAGTACCAGAAGTGAGTGGGACAAAGACACCGTTTCGAAATTCAGTAGCAATGCCATCAAATGGTATACTAATGACTCCAAACCGGCAAAGAGAACCGGAATAGGGATTTAAGGGCCTAGAACAAAATATTCCGAAAGCTTGGGAATGTACCCAAGGATGTTCCAGGAGAAAATACACACCATTGAAAGATGCGTTAGGCTAAACATTGATAGAAGCTACGAAAAGTAAGAGCAGCTATCAGGGCGCTGAACTCCAATATTATCAGATCTAAAATGGTTTTGGGGTGTATAGACAAACTAAGTAAGGTAGGTGGACAATAACTTTCTTGCGTAAGTAGCAGTGTAGTACTGGAGATGCTCAAATGTGAAGTGGAGCAGAGGAAATCCAAATATGTACTGGTAGAATCTGCACTGTCTGAGGCAAGCAAAAACTCTTCTGGGAATATACAACCAAAAGAGATCCTCAAAATGCATTAAGCCCAGTAAAACTAATATTCGTATACTAATAAGGATCCTTTCAGGGCATTGTAAACTGAACGGCCACCTAAGCAGCTTAGGAATAACAAATGATGCCGTATGCTGATTTTGTTTGGAGGAACATAAAACATATGTACATCCAGTTACTCTCAAACTGTTCTGCACTGTGCAACTCACAACATCCTGCACTTTCTAAAAGGAATAGGACTAATTCGCTAGCTGTAAATATAGCGAGAATGGGAGACACAATAGCTCTTTCAGATTGCAGTGTATACTCACCCCAAGACCAGACATAGATATCTTGTGTGAGAGCACAGATTTTTTGTATAATCACTATGGACAATAATAATTTGAGAATTCCGAAGAAGATTTGGTAGTCATCGTTTGGATTTTAGCTGCAAAATTTGAATAAATTGAGATTACAATACAGGTAAACTCCAAATACCACAACTTTTAAGTAATTCGCATCGACATATCACTTTCTGACAGACCTAGTATAATTCTTCCAAGAGAAAATATAGACCGTATACAAGACGATGTGGTGGGAAGACCAAGAACTTGGCCAACAAAACTATCCAGGGAGTTAGACATATTGCCACGTTTATTAAAGCGAATATCCAATCATATCCAGGTAACCTACTGGGTTCTACTTGCAGATCTCGAAAGACAATTGCAATATTGTAATGCTCTTGTAAATCCCTGATTTTTACAAAAAAAATTATAATTAACAACGAAGCCTACATGGACCTGTGAATAAGGGAGCTGAGGTAGTGAGAATCCACTAATTATTCACTAGCAACCGCTATATTATCCAAAAGTTACAGTATCGAGTGATGTTGTGTGTGTTGTGATGTGTGCTGGACGCATAATTAGGCATTAAGCTTTCAAGGGAAATCAAGGAAGAACGATTACCTTAAATGGTGATCATTACAGAATGATGCAACATCTCTTGGCTCCACATATGGAAGAATTTAAGATTTTCGAGAGTCCTCTTAGAACTCTTGAAACATTAAAGGGGAATATGCGGAATTGCAAGCATACCACCCAAGATGTTAAGGAATGTACCTAATGAAAAATGCTAAGAAAGAGCTCATTCCTGCACTATCGCTAGAGATGACCCTTTACTTAATATTATTTTTAAAATCTAACGAAATAAATGTTTATAGATCTAAATAAACATTTCTTGCTCACAATATGGGTGATTATTAATCAACTTTACTTCTGTACACAATAAAAATGGGAGCTTTATTTTGGCTCCCCTTGTAGATCTTGATCTGTGGATAAATTTTTGGAGTTTGAGTTTCTGGAAAGTATGAAGTCACTCGGCTACGGTATACAGATTGAATGAGTTATATCAGCGTCGTACCAGGCAGTGTAAGGTTTGTCGTGACACCAGATGCTTTTGAAAGTTTACGCTAGTCCGCAACCAGATAAATTGTTTTCCAAATTGGCGAAGTTTTTTCCAAAATTAGATAAGCTGATTTCAAAACCAGTTCCAAACCAGATAAGTTTCTCTAAAAACGAACTCAAAATCAGCGTTCAACCAACCAAGTTGGTTAAGGTACTACAACACAAGATCCTACACAGATCAAGGATGTGTACAGAACCTAAGGATATGGCGGTTAGAAAAAGTCTATTGTCATTAAATGGCAATATTTTTGTTACTTCAAAACCGTTCCTTGTTGTTGTTCTACAATAGGCTTTGCCAACAAACTCGTCTATTTTATTAACTATAATATCTCGTAAGAAAGGGCCAACAAATCGAAGGACACCTGATCTCTGTTGTGGTCTGTAAAGGAACCACCTAAGTAATTAACAAATGGGTACACAACAGAAAAGCCACCCATCTGCAATATACCCAACGCAAAAGAATCGTCTAAGTTAACAAATATGGTGCTATCTTTCAGCAAAGTAGACCTTGGACTACTGGCAGAACTTTCAAGATGTCATACGATCCTAAAATATTATCTATACAAGCAATGCTGAAGATAAAGTCTGTCCAAGAAGGTCTAGAGACGAGAGACTAGACACATTTTGTAGTGTGTTCGATTAAGAAATCAAGGCGGATGACCTAATAGCTCTTAAATGTTTTCGTGAAAGTAAAAATTAAACTGTAGCAAGTCTATCTCTTAATCTAAATAAATTTGTTTTCATATGACGTTGCTCTTAAACCATTGGTCGGCATACAATTCTCGGAAAAAAATCATACCACACTTTCGGAGAACTGAATCCCAGACTTCAGAGATTCCTCACTTCTCTGAGTAGCCACTTATCCACGACGGCTATTTTTCCGTATTTCTGATTTGTAATTAAGCAGTGGTCATTCTTGATCAAAATTACAGAATCTTCTGAAGAAGAGAAGGATTTACTCCTTATTGGCAGTTGGAAAAAGAGGTTTTTCGTGACTAAATAGTAGTGATTTTCAACTTTAGAGGGAACACATCTGTATCTAACACTGCTGATTTGAAAATTACATTTTATTTTAATTAATATTTAGCGTACTTCCACCCATATTTTCATAGTAATATTTTGCAACCTTTAAGTACAGCAGAATATATTCCTAAATTGGTAAAGCATCAATTCTTCGTAAATCTCATCGCAAATACCCTTGCACGAACATGAGAAATATAATTATATCTATTTGTTATTTCCTCAACAAATTACGAATCGTATGTGATTCGTAATTTCACAAAATCCGTGAGAATTTTGCCGATACCATTAAAAATTTCCCTGAATACGATCACTTTGCAATTCTTTTCTGGTTATTTTCCAATTTAACTTTTTATGTATAGTAAATTGCTCAAGACTATTTGCCAGAATATGTCACGGTCGCATCTCCATGCATGCCTCATTTAAATGTTATTACTTGTAAGTACATACACATCGGCGATGAATTAAATTACGTACAAATGTTAGGAGAGAGATTTTAATACATAACCGTTTTGAAATTAAGCACCGCTTTCTTTCGTATAACTATTGCATTGGCTAAATTAACAATTATTACATCTGTAGTCAGCGGTCCTCAATCACTTTCAAATTTAATTCTAACGATCCCCAGATATTGGTGTTCTCGTTGAAGCTGTAAAAGTGTATGTACAAATTCTCGTTTGTATGTTTCTATCTATGTATGTATATTTGAGTTTCGATGAATTACTTTCTCCGCGGGAAGATATTTTATTTTAAATCTTTCAAGGTGTTTTGATTGTATCTGTTATAAGAGTAATGTCAATTTTAGGTTGAATTTATTTGGATCTGTAACTTTCTATATAGCTTTATAGATCCGTTATCTTTAACGATTTCCGCAAGGTGTCTTGCAAAATATACGAAATTGCGGTCCTATGTGTCACATTTGTAAATTATCGTTATCTTATTTTTTTTTCACTATGCTGACAAATAAGCTTTCTTCCTTATTTCGACATACGTATGTATATACTCAGTGACATTAGAAGTGTTCCACGCAAAACCACTCATTAACTTGATTTTTTGGTATGGGCTAGCCACGGCAAAACATCAACGGCTGCTTCTTGGAGAAAGTCTATACTTCAACGAGAAATATGGGAACGTGCATTGCCTTGCTGAAAAACGAAGTGTGGACGTGTGGTTTGAAGGACATCATCAACATAACGTGCAGTCATACTCCCTCGAATAAAGATAAGTGCTGATCGGCTACCATAAGCAATAGCCCCCCAAACTATTACTCTAAAGGCCACTTTACTTTCATACTTTTTCTATGCTATTCTCTAGAAACTAGAAAAAATAGAAAAAGTATCATGTAAAGGCCACTTTACACCAAACTATACTAGATACTATACTATTTTAAAAACTAGATCCTGTCCTATTTTTGTTTCTATATTGATACTAGAACATGCGCAGAAGTACTTTTGGCAGATTGGCCAACATCGGAAAATAAATACAAGTTCAGTATATTATTGGAAACGAAGGTAGATTAAGTTGGCCAAGTTGGTAGACCTTGAAAGCTGTTTAGTAGCGCCATCACGTATTGATTTGTTGTACTCCCACCTAAAAAAGTATTTAGAAAATCCTAGAATAGAATCTAGTATAGAAAAAGTATGAATCTAGCATGGTATAAAGTAGCCCTAACAGTCCTGTACATACCACTCAACAGAAAAACTATTAACGCGTCACTCTCCACGCCGGCGTCGTACCCTTCTACGACCATCATGCATACCTACAGAGAATTTCGATTCGTTGCTAAAGATGACATTACTGCTTCCCGATGATGCCGTTCTCTGCACTAGTTCAAGCGTTGACGACAGTGGTCCGCAGCCAAATGAAGCACTAATCGTGGACGGTACGAAAAAGTTCCAAAGGCTAAAATGCGATGTACACATAGTAACAACCTTCTTCTCCAAACCATTGGTCAGCAATTTGATGCGCAAAACGGTTTCATAGTGCTAATTGCCTGAAGCGCCTATCTTGATGCTCTCTGATACGCATCGGTTGACCAATTGGTCTTTTTCCTGTTCCTCTACCTTCTTCTGTCCACACACGACACACACGCATTAGCGTCATTGTAGTACAATTAATATGACAGCCAATTTGGCGATAGGACAAACCAACATCTCGCAACAATTCTACCCCTGTCAAAGTCACTAAAACGGTGATAATTTTGACGGCTTCGAACTCTAGGCATTTTGTTACGCTTAACAAAGGCGTAGATTAACACGCAATAACTAAATTTTTCTATATAAGTCAGCTATCATGAACATGAATTTCTTCACGAAAAAGTAAAAGAATTTTTTTCTCGCAAAAATGTGTCAATGATAAAAAGTTGACATTCTTATAATGGCATGCTTTAAATATTGATTTTGATACCAAAAAATCAAGTTGAACAGATTACTATTCTGTGTGTAACACTTCTAATGTCACTGAGTATATTAATTTTGATCTGGTCCTTGAAATCTTATCTTGGAATATATTAAGTTTCACAATCGTGTAAAATTCTTGGCATATAAGTACAATAGCCTCCTTTAGATTTTTTATTTTTAGAAGAATTAATTTTTGAGATTTAAATGTCAAAAGCGAGTCAAAGCTTTAGTTATGTGTAACGAAATAATTATGCTAATAGTTTTTTTTTTACAATTCTGTTTATAGATTTCTTTTTTTGCCCGCAAATAAGACCCAATGTCTTCTGTGTATTTAATTTTTGAAAACAATATCGTCAGAATTAAAAGAAAATACTGCTAAAGTAACTGTTGGCAATTTTGACAATTATTTTGTAGGCAAACTTTATCTCTACGTTTCATGCTTTCAAAATCCATTTATTAGATTTTATGTGTTACGTCAGCACAAGAATATTAGCTAATAGTCGGAATAGAAGTGTCAAAAAGAGACAGTTTCAATACCTGCAAATGGTATAAGTAAATATCAACCTAAAGCTCCATTTAACAATATTTACCGATAACTAATGGGCCATTTTTTACAGAAACACAAGTGAAGAATCGCAGCTTTCTCTGAATTTATTCTTTTACATATTTCAATGCATTGTACATACAACAAGAACTACTAAATATTCAATTTAAGTGATTGCGTTTCATCAATTGATTACGTACAATAGAAGCACCTTTCTACAAACTAAAAAAAAAACGACACTTCCACCACATTCGCAAAACGATTAAATCGTTGTCTGCATACCAGCGACATCTCGTACACAGCGTGATATACGATTTGTAAACATCCGTTCGAGAATGCGTTTTGCCATTATTTATGCCGAGTTGGTCGGCGTTAAACGATGCATCAGATGATGACATTTTAAAGATTGTCGCCTGTATGCAGCGGTATACGTGTAAGAATTTCTAATTTTTCCTAGTTACACAATATGATTGTATTGTATGGTTCGACATGCTTTAACTATCCTCATGACATAAATACCTGTGAGGCGTTACTGATCGCACTTCAATTGGAAAGATAGGTGTTTCACCTTTGTGAAGCAGCTACAATAATTGCATGATATTATTTTGAATTGGTATATTACAAAAGTATAAAATTATTTGTTAATGTAATTTTAACAAGGAATACAAGAATTGAGAAAGTGATCATTAATTTTTGTGCGTTTAGTCACACACTTGTAAAAATAATCTTCGAGAATTAGATACCTACATATGTATATGTATGTATTAATATAATATCATTTTGACCGTATAATTATCCAAATTTTAAAAAATTGCACATTTGGCAATTTTGTCCTGCAAATGCCCAATCTGAGAAAGTAATACTTACTTTATAATTTGACAAACCGCAGAAAATAATTATTTTATGATTGATAATTAGGTATACAGGGTGCTCGGATACTTCTCTTACAAAAAATAAAAATCGTCATCAACCGAGCTAAGAAAATGAATGATGGAAAAAAAAATTATAAATTTTTTTAGAAACACTACCTGAGAGTCTGATGTTTTCAGGACCGCTCGACTGCTAAAGTAAATGTTCGAAGTTGCTACGCCGACGTATGTATGCATAAATGAGCGCGCCGCAACAATGAATCACGCACTAGTGGTAAGTGGTAACACGTTCTGTTCACGAATTCGCGCAATAGATTTGTAAATATTATTTCTCAAGTCATCGATATTATTTACTTCTCTGTTGTAAACCAAGTCTTTCAAATGTCCCCAAAAAAAGAAATCTAATGAAATTAGGTCCGGAGAACGAGGTGGCCAAGCTACCGGTCCTCCACGACCAATCCAAAAATCACCGAAAGTGTTATATAGATAAGGCCGCACTTCTCGTCTAAAGTGCGGCGGAGCCCCATCGTGCATAAAATACATTTGTTGGTGAATGTCTAATGGCACATCTTCTAGAAGTGGTTGCAGTTCATTTACCAAAAAGTTTAGATAACTTTCCCCGTTCAAACGAGCCGGTAATAAGAAAGGGCCAATGATAAAATTGTTTATTAGACCACACCACAAATTCATGGAAAATCGTCGCTGATACGATATATCGCATGAGGGTTTTCTATTGCCCACACATGGCTGTTGTGAATATTTAATATGCCTTGACGTGAAAAATTTGCTTCGTCCGTAAATAGAATTTTACCTAAAAAGTTGGGATTGTCCGCATTTTGGTCGACTAACCACTGACAAAAACGCACTCGATGAGGGTAGTCGTCTTCCGAAAGATTATGCACACGCTGAAGATGAAAGGGGTGAAGTTGATTTTCTCTTAAAGTTTGCCACACGGTAGACCGCGCTAAATTTACTGTACGCGCAATTTGCCTAGTGCTCACAGATGGATCATCTTCTACCATATTCAAAATTTCTTCTTCTGCGTCTACATTCCTTTGATTACCACCGCCACGTCCTCGCTGAAGTTTGACGCTTCCGGTATCTCGCAATCGTTGCACTACGTTTGTGAATGTGGTTGATGCTGGCAACTGGCGATTAGGAAATAAATTGGTGTATCGTCGACGAGCAGCTCTTGCGTTTTGTCTACATTCTCCACATGTAAGAACCATATCACTTAACTTGTTGTTTGTATAATGATAAGGCATTTTCACAAAGGTTAAACAAAAGTCACACTACATTAAGTAATAAACTGAAAATATTCATAAATTCCTATACAAATACATTTAACGAAACTATTAACTGTAAATTAATGTAAGTAGTTATACGGTAAACGAATAAAAATACTGGCAAGGAAGTACAATTAACCACTGCAAACTGATAGACTAATGGTGTTGAAGTAGCAAGCGAGATCGAATAATCAACAGCTGTGCGTTTATAGGGAATAATGTGTAGCTCAGCAGAAAGTCGAATTCATCAATGACCTACCTCGATAATAGTGATTTCTTTTAGTGCTATCGTACTTCTGATGATATCATAAAGATCGGCTATTCACTTTTAACGCGTAAAGGTCCACCTAAAAACTTTTTTAAATAATTTTTTTATGCATTTTTTAATTTTTTTTTTTTGGTGTTATTCTGTTTCCTTTGTTATATACAACTAGTATTTCAATTTTGTAAGACAAGTATCTGAGTACCCTGTATAATGCGAACAACAAAAATACAAACGTGCCAAAGAGCCGAATACGGTGAAACGAACTATACATAGGCGTAGAAATAATCAACATCACCTGTAATAGATATAAACAGACTAAATGACAGACTACTACACTACCTGCCAACAAATTCAAACGCATTATGGGTAACGGTCTAATTAGAAGATAGAAATATAGAACCATCACTCTTCAATCTCTATTGCTTGAACTGTATTTCTTAAAATTGTGTGTTGTTGTGTTCCTAGTTTGACAGTTAATTACTTTAATTATTACGTTGTGCAACACTGTAAGAAAATGAAATTCTTTCGTAGTTTGACAACTAGAGAAATATAACTCATAGGTACATACATACAAGTAATATGACAGCTCTCAGAAAGCTCTTAGAAGTTACACTCGCAAAAATAGTTCGAATTTGTAAGGTAATTGAATTATCAAAACTTAAAATATCGAAATCTGGAAAAAATTGTTAGCATAGTGACATTTGCAACACACAACAATTTAGTGGCTGTGAAAACTACAACTACCGAAGATAAACTAGAGAAATATTGGGATATTTAGGAATTTGTCCCAGATGTGTAGTCGCAGATGTCAGAAATATTTTGCTACGCTAAAACGATGTCAAATAATGTGGTTACGATTTGTCCGTTACTTGCATTACACAACTATTGCATTACTCAACAAACTAAATAAACAAAATAAAGAATTTGTATAGTTTGACAGCTGTTAGAAAAATATAGTTGTACAAGTGTTGAAAATGTGAAATATAACTCTTCGTAATAGTAGCAATCGCTAAACAGTTGCGATAAGTCGACGTATAACTTGACAGCTGTCAAAAGTACCTATTGGTAACTAACAAAATTAGCAAGAACTAACAACACTTTCATTGTAAATTGTAACCGGTTTTTGCAATTCTAGAAATTAGATGTAATCCTACAATTACAATTGTCAAACTTGAGTAAAACTACTGCTTTTTAAATTAACTGAAATAGTTTGTCAATTACCTCTGTCAAAACTGTGTCAAGTAACTGATTTTACAGTTTGACAGCTACTGCAAATATTTTATCGGTTACACTTGCTGAAATCGTAAAATAATAAGTGGGAATGTGACGGAATAATAGTCATTTTCAATTTGACAGCCGTTAGATCTCTTTATAATTACCACTACAATTTGTAGACATCGTGTGCATTTAGCAGATCACAAGACTTGAGAGCATCTATGAAACAATCTTTTTGCAATTAGTTTGTTTTATCGTTAAATCAATAAAAAATTGCGTTTTTATAATTTGTTAGTTGTCAGAGAGAATTTGACTGTCAAAAATTACCTCACAGTTATAACATTTATTAGTGTAATAGTCTTAAGGTTGTCATTTTGTAGGCTGTAGGCTGGGCAGAAAGGCAATTCTTATTTATTTTTGGCCATCTTTTCTACTGAAAATAATATTACATTTCGTTGTGACACATACATAGAGTATGTGTTACAAATGTATTACTTTTACTTCCAACAAGATGGCACCACTTGCCATACAGCTCGTGAAACTATGGCTTTACTGCGAGAACGATTCGGTGAACACTTATTTTCACATTTCGGACCAGTAAATTGGCTGTCCAGATCTTGTGACATCACACCATTAGACTTTTTTCTGTGACGCTACTTAAAGTCTAAAGTCTTGATGGATGTATCGGCCACAATTGAGATATTGGAGCGCAATATTACTACGGGGCATTGGACAAATGCCACTCGAAATGCTAAAACGCGTCATTGAAAATTGGAGCTTCAGAAGAAATTAGATATTAACCGCACTCGGTGCCGCCATTTCAAAGAAATAATCACAAAAAGTAATTCTAAAGATTGGTTCTTTTGTACCGTAATCAAGATTCTTAAATAATTTGACTTTTTTTATTTGTTTTTTGTTGTGTTTTGGAAAAAGTACCTCTAAATGAATCACCCGTTATATAGAAGCTGTACTTTGCCGTTGTAAGAACCGTTTCCATTACGTAACCTCTCTAGGAGAAGCTGTGCATGAGTAAAATTAATTAGCTTAACTGTGAAGGGACCAAATAATGTTTCCGCAGTCTTGGTGGCGCTCTCTTGATTTCACACTATTAACCACGTGTATTTATAATTCTATAAAGCGTCCAACTCGAAGTGCGTTAGGTTGGCAATACAAAAATCTCCGGTTTGAAGAAAAATAATTCAGTTTTATTTTTATATGTCGAACAGGCTTAAATTAACCCCTTCGACTGCTCTCAGTTTTCATTCTCAACGTATCTACGTTTTTGATACGGATTCTATCAGCTTTTGTATCTATTTCTTTAATCTATTGCCTCTAATTATAAAACAAACTTTTTCATATACATTTTTGAGAACGCGAACTAAACATAACAAGAATAAGTTACTCAAGGTAGACGAGATTACAGTCTTCTTACAGTCTCTTTACTCCCCAAACATGTCAGCTGTCAAGTGACACATTTCGAGAAAGATCGCCATCTACCGGGTTTTCACCAACGCTTGGTTAGAGATGGGTATCTTACATCGGTGTATGTCATTACTTGTTACAGGCGAGAGTACATTTTTAATTATATTATCACAGGTACAGATATATTACATCAGTACATCCAACTATTTACAATGTTTTCCGGCGAGAGTGTAGTAACCGTTTTACAAGCTGTATTCATCGATTAATTGATGCTACCAACTTAATAACACAACATAAAAACAAATTTATTCAAACTAGATTACTTATAAATATGACATCTGCAGTGGAAAGTACATTCCTGTCTAGTAGTTCATTCATACTGAAAATAAATATATGTGCATACATATATGTTGTTCTAATTGAAATTGCTACAGCGTTCCTGTCTACATTTCTAATTCAAAAGCTACTTTTGCCCGCTTGAAACGGACAAATAAGGCATAATAGCGGCACGTTTACGACATGTGATGTACAGCAAAATCGCATGGAAAGAACGTACATTTGTATCGGAATAACTACTGTAGAACGTAATTGAGATGCTGCATATGCGTTCGGACAAACTTTTACCTTGTCTAGGATGTTTATTTACGACAAATAAATATACAGAGTATTCTAATGGAATAAACCTGCGGCGGGTATTAATTTAGAAAGTGATTATTGAGCGGAGAATCTTAAAGTATATTTTTATACTAGCCGATTCTTGGTTAATCGAATTTACAGCAGGGACTAGTCATAATAATAACTTCTTTCTGCCTATAGGTGGCGATTTCACTGTATTATAAAGTGTCGTATAATATAAACAGGAAATCAAATATGTATATTGTAAGGTATCAAAATTAGAAGGTATAAGCATGACGGTGTACGTACTGCCTGCATACAATACACAAATTTATGTTGATGTTTTTTTTATGTGGCGCCATAAAACTTCGAGTTAATGGCAAATAGTCTTTACGAACTCACGCAGCTCCAATCGAGACTTATGTGAAATACTTTCACTCGTAATGAACTGGCACCAAGATAAATGATTGTGCATCTCGAGAGAAAGATGTAGTAATATTTTTCAATTAGCGGCGGTTGTGGGAAAACGCAGCCAAAAATTGTTTCTTTACATTTGCTTTGACAGTTATTCGAGTCGGTATAGTAGGAAATGCAAATTTCACTTAAACGTCAAAGACTTTTTGCTAATCCATTTTCTCAACTACTTTATTTCTACATATTCTAGAGCAAGGAGCATGTCATGTAAGAGTGACGCATTCTAAAAGTTAGACCCGTACGGGAACGCCGCCCTGGTAGTCATATGGTAAACTAAATTTGTAAACAATGGCGATAGCGGCACTTTTAAATTAGTACAATGCTTTTTTTTGTTCTAAATATACTCTAAATACGTATTTCGATCTTGTTTGATCTCATCAGTGCAATATATCTATAAATATAGAAATTACAGACACGTATTTACTTGTATAAATAAAAATGAATTTTGGTAAAACATAAAGTTAAACTCCAAGAAAAATAAATATTTAACATTCAATAAATAACATGTATATAAAAAATATAAAATTCTTTTGCAATATAATAATAAATACATTAATAAATAAAACAATATAATCTTGAAAAAATAACAAAATAATTATGCACTCATAACAATAAATAAACTGAAACTCTAATAAACAACTAGAAAAAATAAGGACAATTCTTCATATGCACAAAAGACTAGAAAACCCTAAACTTCTTACCGTCTACAAATGCATCAGCTGTCTAATTTTTCTTGGGTTTTGAACAGATCTGTCATTAGAAGACCGACAAATATCATCATAAAATTTCCAAATAATTAAACTAAAATATATTTAACAGCTGTTCATGAACCAAAGTTTGATGATCGGAATGAACACAAGAATACCATGAAAAGCTAACCTTCCGCAAAGTTACCAACATTATCTTCTGAATAGAATTTACATGGCCAAAGGACTTTAGCAAGACAACCATCCTATCGTAAATGTTATTAACATATAATACCAAACTAAAAGAGGGAAGATTATTTGAATCACCAAATTCCTTAAACATTGTAGTTGTATGATGAGGTTCTACATTAGCAGAAAATAAAGAACATTTACAAACCTCACAATCGGTTAAATTAATTTTTTTTGGAATGAATCCACAGACATAGGTGACACTTGATAATTAAAATCAATTTCATCATTAATCGGAACATTTAGGGAAGAAGCTTCTAGTTCGTTCTTATCTAATGCACATACGCCCACTATCCTCCTCACAATTGAACCTGATAGAATGAGAAGACACTAAATTATTTAGAATACAAGTTTTAAAATTGGCAATGAACTGATGATAACTCGGATTTCTATTAAGACCACCACACTGACGTATGACACCAAATAAATTCTCCAAATTACTATAACAATTAATAAAATTAAACAACAATTGATAATAACGAAACTTAACTAACTACTAAAACTTTTGTTCATAACCTCAAAGCACTACGTCATCATAATTTGCATTTTTATTGATTTTTATTGTATCCTCAATATTGTACACCGTTGCCATGTCACTTCCTCTTATAGGTAATTATAATTATTGATAGATTTCTTAATGATAAGAGCAACAAAACGATTTTTTGATGAAAATATCGCTATAAATTGGCTCATATTTCATATCAAAATCTCTTTTGGTGTTTGATTATAATTGCTTTGAATATAAAGCCTACAAAGACTTGGCAACAATACTATATTTAGTTTACCATATGCCTCGAAGGTGGCGCCCACATTTTGCAGGAATTTTCAAATTTAAAAGAAACGGCCGTGTTCCAGAGATACTAAGAAATGTACTACAATAATGTAAAATTCCCTTGTTACATCATTAGAATAAGTAAAAATACTTTTACTTTTTCCTTCGGCCATGCACATACCATTTAAATTATGCGTGAAACGTGGGTTTTCCCATAAAAACCGAAAAGTAGATGAACATAATTTATTAAATAGAAATTCGGTTTCTGCCGTACAAATTTGGATGCAACATACCATCGTAATACACAATATCGAATTATATTACATAATAACGTTACAAAATGTATATAAATGTCATACGCATAAAAGACGATATATGGAACACAAGAAAAATGCCGCTAATTGGATAAAAAATCTCATTGTTTTCTATATTTAGCCGACTAGTAGCTGGTTAGCCTTGAAGTCGAAGACGGGTCTCTGCAGAGTGGCATATTTACTCGATGTTAAACTGTTTAACCGATAAAAAAAGTACCTCCATCAGCAACGGGTAACTCCTACACGTTGACAGGTTCAAAAACCACATGTTGGGCTTACCCAATTTTCAGGCGCGCACGGTACAAACATTACTGTAGGTATAGCATTGGAAGGTAAAATAAAATTGCTGGAGTGATGGATGGTCGCCGTGGAGGGAATTGATTTAAATTGTTATAGACGCTGTCGCATTTTTTATTCGTTTAAGAACGACACCGCATAGATATCTCGATTATTTTTAGTGTCATTGTAGAAAGTCAAAAAAATTTGTGAATTATTGCTCCTATGTCAAAAACATCTTTCGTACATTTGAGCATTAAATTTGAAACAACTAAAAAACTAATTCCAACAAGAAATGTTATTATACTGCATTTAGAAGAGTCGTTCAGATTCTTGAGCATCTCTGGCGATCGTTCCAGATACTGATTTTAGCTGTTTCGTATTCATAAACTATGTTGGATTTTAATTTAATTTTTTAATTTAATTTAAAAACATGTCACAATCTACTTCGTTCTTCTTGAAATAATATTTGGATAGCAATCATTCACCAAAGACTGCAGGAGTTCGATGGACTGCCCTTTTTGTCTCACACTCTTTTCTCTACATCTTCCTCTTATTATTGGGCTTGTTTCCACCAGGTCTTGATATCTACATATAAGCTCTATAATTTTGGCCTTCCAGAATTTTATTCAACATGGCTTGCAAGTAGCAGCCACACCTAAGCGCAGTCGTTCTTCTTGATTCTTTCCATTGTAACTCGTTTTAGAACCATATAACAACTACTCCTATAATTTCCATACATACAACCTGTTGCAATTTATATAGTTTGATTTATACTTTTGGTCGACTTTTGATCACCCCACTGCAGCAGCGCATAGTGACCATCATTATCATTTCATATAACTAACGTATCAGATTTGGTTTGCAAAACTGATAAATTGTAATGAGCCATTGTGGCTTTTTGCGGAGTGATTTTAATCCAGGATTGCTGCCAGATACTTGGATCAATAATGTCTCTCCTTGGAACACCCCTTTAGAGATCTGAATGTCACTAAGCCTCCTGCTACGTCCATTACAATGGTTTTCTGGCTTCTTTCTTTTTGGCTTCAACAGGAGTGCCACAAGGATCTAATCTAGGACCACTCTTGTTCAACATCTTCTTAAATGACCTTCTCAAAGCTTTAAACTGTAATATTTTAGCCTACGCGGATGACATCAAGATTTATCGCAATATCACTTCCGTATCGGATTGCTTAGTTTTACAAAATAATCTCAGCTTCATCAACCGGTGGTGCAGTGATAACAGCTTAATCTTGAATATTGACAAATGTGCTATAGTCTCGTACTCCAGAGTTAACAATACTGTTATATTTCAGTACAGTGTGTCGCAAACTCCTGTCCCTAGAGTTTCTAATTTCAGGGATCTTGGCGTACTTTTTGACTGCAATTTGTCTTTCACTGAGCATATAACTGAACTGTCGTCCTTGGCATCTAGAACTCTGTCTTTTCTCATCAGATCTTGCAAGCATTTCTCTAATCTGACTGCTCTGAAAGTTCTTTTTTATTCTCTTGTTCGCTCCAGGCTGGAGTATGCTTCCGTTGTGTGGTATCCTCATTACCATTTTCAAGAACTACTTTTGGAGAGGGTTCAAAAGCGCTTTCTTAAATATTTGTGTTACAAGATTGATGGTACATACCCTCTTCGTGGTACAGACTATGCTCAGTTACTCAGCAGGAATAATTTTCGTTCCTTATCTCAGCGAAGACAGGAAGCTAGCGGAAGATTTCTACTAAAACTAATCAACAACGAAATTGACTCAGCAACATTACTCTCTTCTGTCAGGATTAACATACCTCAATATAACATGAGATCTGTAGATCCGTTTTATGTTCCAAGAACTCGAACGAATATTATGTGTAAGGCCCCAATCACACATATGTGCAGGAATGCTAATAATTTATTTCCAGACCCATTTCATTAGGTAGCTTCTTTTTGTTTTTCTTTTTGTTTCTGGTTCCAGTATTAAATATATCTACAATTTACTTAATTTTTAGCTTTTTTTTTTTTTTTACTTACATACTTACATAGAATTTTTTTTTTTTTAATTTCAGTCATATTTAGTTTATACAGTTTTACTTTTACTTAATTTTTTTAATATGATGTATTATTTTTGTAGCACTGTATTTTTTTTTTGTACTTACTCTCTTTTTTGTATAGCCTTTTTCTTTTTGTATGTCCTTTTAAGGGAATTGTACAATTCTGTTGGACAAATACACTATTATTATTATTATTATTATTATTATTATCTGCTAGCTTGCAATGGTTGAATCTTTTTGAAAAGATTGTATACCGTAGCTTCCATTAAAAAACACTTGCACTAGATGCTTTCTTCTTGTATGAATTCTATCATTTTCACAACAATCGATACTAATCTGATAAAATGATAAGATTTAACCTTATTACTTACTCCATGCTTATTTTAATTGCGACTGACTTTGCGCAGCACACGCCTGCGCACATTGTACATATACAATATATTTAAAGATTTAATCTAACTGGGGCCTTCTTAATTCTAGAGGAACGTCTAAGTTGTACCTCAGAGACATCTGCAGTGTCTGTATTTTGTTTTGAATGTGAAACACTGGTTTCATCTTTAATGGGTGTATGATTGGATATATTATCAAGTATTTGGTTTTGCCGAACGTTATCCCTTACCATGTTAGTAATTTGTGGTGTTGTCCCGCTAGGTAACGTAGTTATTGTTGACTCGGTTTACGGTACATTTAGTAAACTAGCATCAGTTGCATGAGGAAAACACACTTCTTTGCGTGTACTTTCCCCAATTCCACGAATTTGGTTTATGTGTCTTCGCCATTTCCTCCCGCCGTCAAGGTTTACCAAGTAATGTAACTTACCTATTCTTTCTGATATGGTTCCAAATTTCCATTTTTCATTTACATACATAATCTCTTACTGATACGCGAGTATTTATTTTTAATGACCGATACTGTTTGGTGTCATTATTTCCACCATAATCTTTATCATTGTTAATTGTTTCAGGTTTCAGACAGTCTATTCTTGTGCGAATTTGTCTTCCAAATAACATATCTGCTGGGCTTATTCCTGTTGTTGCATGTGGTAATTTACGATATTGTAGTAATAACTTGCATAATTCGAGATTTCTTGACAAGTTGTAATGTGCTATTGCTCTCAGTCCCTTTTTCAAGGTTTGAACATAACGTTCAGACTGTCAATTCGTTGCAGGGTGGTATGGCGCTATTAGTTTTTGCGTGATACCATTTTCCTTCAAAAATCGCTTGAATTTGTAAGATACAAAGTTGCTGCCGTTATCACTTACAAAAAATTTTGGTAAACCATGGGTCGCAAATATTTTCCTACAAATTTCAATTGTAGTTTCACTTGTCATATCCCCTGTGAAATGTATTTCTTGCCATTTTGTATAAGAGTCGACGAATAGAAAATAATATCCTACGTTAAATGGTCCAGCGAAGTCCGCATGTACTCGTTCAAATGGGTGGTTGGGTTTTTCCCAAATATGTGTCTCTGCTTTTTCCGAATTGTTTCTCAATTTGTTGCATTTGAAACAATTTGTTGCCAACATTTCTATGTCATGGTCAATTCATGGTAACTGTTTTCTACGGTTTTGTGATCTCAGAAGTGGTTTTTAATCCTTCTTGCCTTAAACGTCTCTTAATTGTAGTGAGATATGTATATGGAGTTTTGGCGATTTTCATTAAATTCTGCGAGGATTTGAGGCGTTGTCAGCCGTCTATTTCGTGTGAATATCATTTTTATAATCCAGCTACAAAATACTAGCTGAAATTGAAATTAAAAAAGTTTTACTAACTACAGAATAATCTGAATGACATGTGTAACATATGTATACCAATTTCATATCGTACGATAAAGATGTATCAGAAAAATAACTATGAAACAAACTTAGGCAACCTTATTATCATGTCCGTAAAAAGGGTGAACTAATTATGGGTAGTAATAGAGGTTTATTCTGAAACTTTAAAATAACATTTAGAAACAAAGATGTAACTTGAACTTTGACTTTCTCTACATTTTGTAGATATAACATATAGACACTGTTTCACAGAATTGAATATCAGGTAATGATGCCTGAATTATCTTTAAATAAGTATTGGGGCAGTTTTATGATCAGCAATTACAGTTACTGGTGGTACCATGTATTCATTAAGTTAAAAAATTATCTAACTACATACTAACTAACTACTTAACCGCCCAACCCTCTCTTTCTCTCTCTCTTTCTTGTATTAATTGCAATATCAGCACCGGGCCAGTTAAACGCGAAGTCTGTACTTATACTATTCATACAAACAATATAAATAACTCTCTGCTGGGTGTTATTTGTTAATATTCTGTGCTATAAATATTTAATCCCGTAAAAAGTTGTTAATGTCAAACGATGTCCTTACGTTAGAAGATCGCTGGCAAAAGGTTATCGTGTCGTCCCGGAATTTAATTTCTTATACTCATTTACATCTAATTGCAAGTATAAAGACTTTATGTTTGATCGTACCAGCCTATACCCAGGTACGGAGAATGTAGTTTGTACGCAGTAACCTTATGCAGATTTCTTAAAGTTAAAAGGTATCTGATTTAGAATTTAGTGTTCTAACTTCTAATGTCGAAGAGGTTATAGGTTTAATTCAATTTTATAACATTCCTAGTGTGAAAATTCGCAAATACGGATTTGTCTCAAAATAATCACAAAAAATTAGTACATCGGTGGGCGCCAACTTTTACGGTTTGTTCACAAGATACACTTCCAATGTTTTGAATTCTTTGCACAATATTCCGAGATTCCTCTGTTCTTGGCATATGTGTTCCACTTCTTATGTGGTTTTGTATGAGAGATTTTCCTAATTCTTCTAAAAATATTCTTCTTTCAGTTAGCTTGCTAGCGTTCCTATTTCGATCGATGCTCCTTCGTAGAACAAAGGCATTATAAAGTGAGATATCAAGTACGTATATAGAATACTCTCATAAGCTAGCGATTTGTTTTACGCTGATAGGTGATGTATGTGCGGTTATCAGCTGATCTAGAGTATGAACAGCTACTTTTGTAGCGTTAGTCTAATATCATTTGCGGTTTTTTGTCATCCCTGGTACTAATTTGTTTGTCGTGGTGTACCTCACAACTATGTCCTTGTTTTTCTTTTTGGAAATACAGTTGACTACCGTAGCGGCATTCGTAAAATAAATATTTACCATGGACTTTCGAAGCTCAGGCTCTTTTTTTCTTATAATACCCAACATCGTCATTTTTCGTTTCAGAAGGAACTGTCCCAGATTGTAAGACGTAAAGATATTATCGTAAGTTAGATTGTGACCTCTGAGTTCGCTACTAAGATCGCATATAATCCCTATCCCTTGATTTTTTTCAGGAGCTGCACTCGGTTCTTTTCGTGTATATTTTTGTAATTTCAACGCATAGGAAGTTTCACTGTCACAAAGAGTACAAATTTTAATTGCTTACTTCGCCGCTTTGCTGAGAATGAACTGTTTGAAAGGGCAGCGCCCTCTAAATGCTACTAACTCTTCGTCAACAGTAACATTATACAATTTTGGAAAAACATCCACCCAGTCCTCTCAGATTTCCCGAATAGGGGCAAGTTTATCAGTACGCCTTCTCTCTTGCCTTGTATTTCTGTCATCAAACCGAATTACACGAGATATCATGGAAAATGTTTCCAATGATATAGTTGCTCTAAAAACAGGGTGATCCAAATTGGGGGTGCACTATTGGTATCTCTGATATTATAGGAGCCAATGTGGTCGGTTAAATTAGAAAAGATGTAGTATTTTTTGTGGTGATTACGACGGTGAAAACAGAAAAAATATCGAACCAGCAGGGAACGAGTTATTTCAAAAAAA
>SMLS01069140.1:0-13758 GCA_004785975.1 Popillia japonica
ACATTTTCGATAAATTAATATGTACAATTTAGCACAAAGACAAGGTCTTCCTAAAGTAGGGGAAACGCCTGATAATGTTGCAGCAAATACATACATCCTTGACAGCTACAAAACATTTAAAGGTAACGTTATATGTATATGTATGCTTATATGTATATGTTTATTAGAATAAACAATTTATTTGATACTTACTCTCTAAATTTCAGAAAATAGGGTTCCGTTTCTGACTAAAACAGAACGACATTTCCAGATTTCCTATAAATTCTACACTGATGCAATCTACAATCCATATCGCACAGGACATATTAAAGTCTATATTTTTCCTCTAGTTTGCTTAGTGTTTTTATTAGACAAGTAGTTTTTAGGGCGGTTCTTCAATTCAGAATAAGAGCCAACGAACTTTATACGTACCAAATGATACACCTAGTCCGACAGCTTATAATCCTCAGAAAATTACAAAGAAACAGCCACATGTTTCACATTTGCCACCGCCAGGTAAAGGAAAACTATACGTATGTAGACCTCCTCGATTTTCTAATACTGCTCCGTCTATTCCCACACGAATTGATGAAAACGGATACTACATTGATGAATATGGAAATTTACAAAAGAATTCTCCCGATGAATATGATACAACCTTAGGACCAGCATTTTACCACGTGAATACTGTAAGTTATTATGAAATGAAATTGCATTTTATTTGTCATGTAACTTTTCTCACTATCGCACTCACGTTCGTTTAAGCCACTGTTGTAGTTTAATCAGTTGATCTTTCGCCGAAATAACTGTTCTATCTTTTCCTTTAATTTATTTCTTATTACATTTTGCGATATCAGGTTTGAAAATGTGGAAAACATTCATAAAGTACATATCCCATAAAGGCAATATGCATGTACTTAGCAAAAGAAATATGTATGCAAATTCAACAATAAATAGCAGTAATAAAGTTAGAATCCTGATTTAAAAAGAGGTCTATTATATCCATAAGATAAACTCCAACTGACATTCTGAACGTTCTCTGATTAATTTTATTTTTGAGGAAAAAAGTTATTCTTCATAAAAAGTTGTGCATGTTCTAAAATACAATCATCAAATATTTTTTTTTTGCAGCCGTATACCTGGTTTGGCAAAAAATATGAATTTTGCTCAATAGTGAAATATACATATACCTACCTGTAACCTACAGTCAAATATGTAATTACATCTATTTACATTGAAATATTAAATTTCTTTGTTTTCAATAAACATTTATTCCTTATGATTATGAAACACATGAAATAACCTTTCGTTTCTAAATGTTTTTAACAATTTTGCGATTTACACCCGTAATTAATGCCTCTGCATTTATTTTGCAAATAAAAAAATACAGACAAATATTAACTTGTGTAACCAACATAATATTAATACTAAAAATGAATATAAATTTATTTTTCACTCAATCTACTAATGCCTCCACATATCCACACTCTCATTCAATACATTTAATTATTAGTAAATTCACGAAATACATTCCTTATCATTTCTGAAGAAATTTACTACATAGCATGTTTTTAAAATTATCCTCTTCAAATGATTAACATCGTAAAACTACCCTTTCGCGTAACCTTTCCATTATAATTGTTTTTAATAGTTCCCATGCTCTTAAAGTTATGTACTATTTTTGTAGCAGTTCAATGCTCGATATTTTTATTGGGATATCTATGTGTTTTATCATTTTCTCCCACAATCAAATCAATTTCTATTTTCTTTTTCACAAATTAATAACGCTATCATTTAATCTGTTATATAACGTGTTTTAAAACTCAATTATGTCAATGCATCCTAGATTATACATATGTAACTGTAGTTAAATTTGCATTGATGTTGTATACAACACTTTTTTTTAATGTAAATGGATGTAATTGCATATCTAAACGTAGTTTTAATGTTGATCAACTTTTCTTTCTAACAGTTTTCAATATTGTCAAATATAAAGGTAGTTTACTCTGAACTGGGATTCCGACTGAAAACATTTAATATCTGATAATTATATTTTAGAAGATGCACAACTTTTTATAAAGAATAACTTTGCCACATAGATAACGGAATTCATTTATCTTTTGGTCGTCATAGCAACAAACTCATTTACAAACAAGTGTATGTTATAATGGCTATAACGTTGTACCTGTGTATCATATTACACCGTTTTTTCGTGTTGGAAGAGGATCTATTTGTATAATGGAATGGTGTTGTCTTTGAAAACTCGTTTTGGATTCGTTCAATGCTATTATGAATGTGGACGGAGTTTTATGACAAACTTAAAACGATTTCGTACATTAAATGGTTTAAGAGCTGGCCTACGTTGTTTAATTATTTTTCAAAGACCAATAGCAAAATTTAAGGTAACTGGATCTGTGATGAATAGAAAGAAATCAGGAAGACCTTCTGCTATCACTGATGTTGTAGTTGCGGAAGGTTTACAAGAAACGCAAGACTGAGTACAAGAAAACGAATATGGGAGATATAGTGCCAATAAAATTGCAGGACGTTGAGAATTAAGTAAGACAACTCTACGGCAAATTTGTAGAAGGCTATTTAAAATGTATCCATATAAGTTGCAGGTTCTATTTGAACTAAAACGAGCTGAGAATTAAAAGAAATGATTTCGTCTTACAAACAACATTTTTTGGACTGATGACGTAGGTATAGTTTAGCAGTACACACACACAATTGTGGAATTTAGTTCATAAATAACCTACAAGTACGTACTCAACAGTGCGGCTTTACATCACGTTATATGATAGAGCCTTTTTTTAATAGATTGAAAATGGAAGAACAAGCTCTGTTACGGAAAACAGGCTAGCATTATGTGAATATTTTTCATGATTATGCCATATGGTTGTTCGAAAAACACGCCATGGAAACCATATATTGCTGCAGAATGGTACGCCTCCACATGTCTTCAATCTAGTAAAGCAGTTCTTAAGGAGTACTTTTGCCGACCGTATTATCAGTAAACAATTTCCTAAAACATTGTTCAGCAGATCACCATTATGGGGACACCTAAAATGTCTTTAAGTGTATTTTTAACAAAACCCATTACCATCGGTGAATTGAAAGAGTTCATCATCCAAAATATAGCAGTTATATCAGCAGAGATGATGGAGAACTTGGATTTATAGTATTGAAGAGAGGTTATTGCTTTTTCACGAAGGAAATGGCGACCACATTCAACATTTGCAATAAATGTAATATTTTTAATAAATCTCATTTCTGTTTATATCGAGAGATATTTTTAAATTTTAAGTTAGTGAAGACTAAATAAAAATGTCTAGATAGATTGCTACATACCATTAACGTTTGAAAACCCTATATAACAGGATTAATCTATGTAGCATATATGTATGTACGTATAGATGTATATAGACTTAAACAATATACTAATAATAGAATAGTTTGCCAAAAAATTATTATTATGATTTATTACGTATGAAAATCATCAGATGGCCCTATTATCTTTTAAATTGTCAATATCATAGTAATCAATACGGTAATACACGTTTTAACTTAGTGTATGAGTGCGCTACCTTTAGTATAGTATTGTAACAAAGTAATTATGAATTACAGGATACTTCAAATATAATTGGCAGTTACAAGGGATGCCAGTGGTCTAAGCGAAGAGCTAAACGAACTACTACAGATATTAGTAAGACTCCAGCGCCAGGAACCTATAACATAGAAACTAGCATTGGTAAAATAGATTCTCGTGACGAATACGTCCGTGAGATGGCGAGATTGTTCAGTTATGTTCCTCGTACATTGGAAGCGAATGAATTGAAGCTATTACAAGAGGTGAGTTGCCGTAAGTTAGGAACATTTAAAAATATAATATTTTTTATGAGATTTGCTTTTAGTTTTATATAGATCTGAAATATGTTCTTACTACGAAATAAATTTTGTTGCAATAAAAAAACAATATATTTTTGACACTTGGCTTTTACTTCCAATACCTTTCTGCAGTTTTCTAAAGTTATATTGCAGAAGTAAGAATAAAATTATTGGCTATATTTATACAGGGTGTAACAGGACGAGCTTACGTTAGCCGTATCTCAGCAACTAAGCAATATCCATATTTGTAAATTTAGTTATTTTGGGCATGGGGACAAACTTTTAGAAAATATTAGTACATATTTTCTATTTCCGGTTTCGCCGGAAGCACAATCAACTTAATTTTTTTAAATGGATTACCCAATTTTTTTAAACCAATTGAATTCAGCAACAAATTTGGCGTATAGATCATTTATTTCGACTGGTCTAAACATTACCGTTTTATAGCTAACTTGATTTTTATGAAAATTTTATCAAATGCATCGAAGTACTTAGTGACGTATTTCTTCGGTATGCAGAAGAGTTGATGAATGATTATTGGAAGTTAGACAGCTACGAAGATGGGCTATTGAAAATTATTTTCACTTGTGTGCAAATACTATACAGGCTGTTAGTATTTACCGACCTAATATGTTAAATTTCCAACACTCATAACTTCGTTATTTTAAATGGAACACCCTGTATATTTTGTCGCTAACGGTAGAAAATTCATTTCTTCATCAAATGATATTATATTTCCCTATACCTAAAATGAATATTTTAGGAGTTATTCGCAAATTATGTGAATGTATTCAGAAACTTCGTGTCAGCGCTAAATGTGGCTATGAAAATTCGTCAGTTTTAGCGTAATGTCTAATTTTCTAATGACAGTTTGTGTCAATAAAGAAATAAAAGCAAATATATTTTTCGAGTAAAGAAGAAACAGAATAGTAAAATTTATTTTGTAACCAAGATAACATTAAAAAAAGCTATGTTAAGAATGAATAAATAAGGTATTAAAAAGTAATAAATTATTTCAAATTTTCTTTAAAATTAGCCCCATTCAGTTCCAAGATTTATTAATTCGTTTTAGCACTTGATTACTAGTGACCTTCTGTATTTGCGCTTCTGTTAAAGAATTTAGTGCTACTAGTATTCCTTCTTTTGTTTCCTCTGCATTTGTCACCGGAGTACTGTAAACTTTCTCCTTAACATAGCCCCAAAGGAAAAATCCATGGGGGTCAAGTCTGGTGAACGTGGAGGCCACAAGTATGGACCTGCGTTTGCAAACTTACCGTCAAATAACCTCTCCAAGAATAAGTATACATCTCGTGTACTGTGAGCCGGTGCACCATCCATTTGATACCAAGCAGTATTTGATTCGATAATAGGCAGTGTATCAAGTTCTTCTTCCACAATATTGGGCAATATATCTAAATACCTTGCGCCATTTAAATTTTCGTTATATAAATGTAGACAAAGTATGCGATTATGTTTTATTGCGCAAAAAACATTAAATTGCCAACTTTCGTGATATCCCCTGCGATAGTAATATAGTAGTATAGTGTCATCCCTGTATATTATACTATAGGTATCACTTTAATTAAGTTCCATGGGCATCGTGTATTAAGGTAGTTTCTATAACATTGCATATGATTATAGTAATATCATGTCATACATACATGTATGTATATTTTAGCCGTAGATAAAAGCTATGGTGACAATTGAGTCGATAATGTTTGATGTAATTGTTAATAATAGCTCTCTATAATAAGCAAATACAGCTGCAGAATTTGTTAATATAATTATTACAGTACAAAAATTATATTGATATCAGTATAATACAGTGAAACTAGGAATATAGGAGAACTTTACATAAAATGGGGTACTCTGGTAAAACGGGATACCCTAATCATTTTTGCAGTACATACAGTAGAATCTGTTTCGTAATTGACCTAATACTTCCTACCAGTGTATGAGTAATCTCCTCAGTTTGACCAAAATCGTAGGAAGTTGCATAGGTATTTATTTTTGCGATATAAAAGTGTTTTATGGAATATCAAGAGAGAAGAATGTACAATTTGTAAAAACTACGTTAAAATATTTTGTTTTCTTTGAATAATATCCCTTTAAAATCTTGTAACATTCAAAATTTATCAGGTGCTATTAAACACGCCAGCGATTGGTGTGACGTCACTTGTCCCTAAACAAAGCGGTCAAACCAGTTCATATCATTAGTATGCATATTACATGCTTTTTGTTCTTTACTTTGCGAGCCGTAATGTTGAATATGATATTGGGTCATCTTAGTTTGATCCTAATTTATACATTAAAAAGTTGAAATTGCAAAATGGATGCAGATTTTGTACAAGCAAAGTCAGACAATTTAACTGTCAACTTTTTGCTGTCAGGCTCAGCTTATTTCACTTTTGCGAAAAGATGCGAGTTACTAAATGGCGTTGTTATGGTTGTTACGGACGGATGACGTCACGGGGTGAAAAATGTAAATCGCGCGCGTTTTAGCAGCGTTTGAAATTAATGATTCAATTTTTAAAATAAATCATATAAATAATGTATAAACACCAATTTGTTGTATATAAAATTAGATGTTTTTTTTAAGTACTTTATTACTACGCTGATATTGAAGAGTGTGCAAATTCTCTATTGTTTGAAAAAAAAAATTGGGTAATCCATTTAAAAAAATGAAGTTGATTGTGCTTCCGGCGAAACCGGAAATAGAAAATATGTACTAATATTTTCTAAAAGTTTACCCCCATGCCCAAAATAACTCTGCAAATTTACAAATATGGATCTTGCTTATAGTTGCTGAGATACGGCTAACGTAAGCTCGTTCTGTTACACCCTGTATAGGTGGTGTAATAACATTAAAATGCGATTGTCAAGTATTTCAAAGTGTTTGGCATTAACTTTTTTTCTTTATTAAATCGATGTATTTTGTATGAATACATTAATGTAGAAAGCATTAATTTTAGTTGCACATTTAAAAAAGAAAAAGAAAATGGAAGACTTTTCGAAGATTCCCTTAAAATCAGTTGTTGTTCCGTAGTCTGCCATGGAAACCGAAATAAGGTATTTTGCATATGTATATAACTCTCGTTAGAAGTTATTAGCATCTGTAGCTTTGCTTTCCTAAGCATACTTCGGTATTGAGGAAATGTGTAATATTTAACATTAATTGCTACATCGTTGTTATAAGTAGATGCCTGTATATTATGTTATTGACGGTAACCAATTCGAAAAATAGTTGCTTTTTAAGTTTTTTTTTATTTTATTGTTATTTAAAATTACACACATACACAATAGGTATGTTATTTTATATATTTTTCTCTTCTAAATTTGCAACTACAATTGATAAATAATATACATTAGTGAGTTTAGGAAGAAAATATCCAGCCAATGATGAAAAAAATAACGATTTGAAAAAGAATGCGTTAAAAATTGAAGATAGTGAACTCAAATTAAAAATAGTACCTACTATTCGCTACTGGTCTATAAATGATAGGGTAGCGCTATTTTCCGGTGAGGTAATGTTCTAACAGCGCCATGGAAACGTAGTTTAGAGACAAGTGATGCATTAGTATTTATTATTACTTTTTTTTAAATTTATTATATATACTGTCGTTTTCTATAAAAATACGAGCTATTGTTGGTGAATAAGAAGGACGTTATATAGGGGGAACAGGCATAGTGCCCCCTGATTAATTTTTTGCAAAGATAGATGCTGTTATCCTTCATGTATAAGATGCTGCAAATTATGTTAAAAGAATCTTTAAATATTTATTATAATTTCGGAGATATTAATAAAACATTAATTAAACTTTGAAGAGGGAGATGTATTCTTTCAGTCTGTGAAGGTTCATCTAAGTCGGAATGTGTCACCTGCTGGTGTTTCCTAGTCAAATAATTACAACCCGTGTATGTCGGTCATAATATACTTAAAATATTCTGTGGCTATCAAAATCCACGCGTGAATGATAACTATAGAATACCCAGTATAGAATTAGATAAATACACACAAAGACTCATTTTTGCAAGAAGCGGGGAAACTACCGAACACCGATAATAACACATACTTCACAAACCGAAGGCTATTACACAGTAAAACTACGGAAAATCTATAGAGGTCATTAACTAACCCAAAAAAAACTACTATGTTATTATAATTAAAAAGATATTGACTCAGCATTTTGTGCAGGAAGGACAAATAGGTTTGAATCATATATTGACAGAATTAAGAAAAGAAGGGAAGAGAAATATAGAAATAACATATTCATTTCTTTTAGCTATATACATACATACATATGTATGTATTTATTCCTTGCATTACCGAAGAATCTGCAGGTTCATTTACAGGTTTTTACTAATCAAACGTGGGCCAACTTTGAGCGAAATCGAAAGCGTGAGGCAAGATGCAAAGTCTGTGTACATAACTGAAAAATGAAAAAGTGTTAAGTGTATAAACGCTATTTACAAATATGTATAAGTTGTATTCAAAAAATCAGTATACGGGTTAGTGTAACATCTGTGCCTTAGAACATCAAACAAGTATTTTGCTAGCAATTATTGTAACAAAATGTATGGCTTTCTTTACCTTTCTCAACTCCGGTTTATCCTACATCTTTGTCCTATGTGTGTGATGTGTTCTTGGCACAGAAACGAATTATTCGATGTATTGTGGGCATTAAACCCACAGATTCATGTCGGCCGTATTTTAGGGATTTAAACATACTACCATTACCTAGTATCTATATTCTGGAGATTCTGTTGCATGTATTTCGGAATAGGGCAGATATTATGAAGAATGGTGACTATCACTCATATAATACGAGAAACAAACATAAATTTAGTGTTCCCTTGAATAGACTAACTATTACAAAACGGGCACCTATGTCCGTAGGAGTAAAACTTTTTAACTCGCTTCCGGATGGTATCTCAGCACATAGTAATATAAAGCGTTTTAAATCGCAGATACGTTCTCTGTTGGTCCAGCACAGCATCTACTCCGTGGAGGAATTTTTAGCGCAGGTAGAAAACGTTTAGATGTTGCGTGTTTATATGTGTGAGTGTATATATGGGTGGTGCGTGATATGTGTATGTACAAGTAGCGCGCACTAGAACGTACGGTACTTTCTATGATTTTTTTTTTTATAATTTTATATATTTAATAAATGTTATGTATTTATTACCAATGTATCTGACCTGTCCTATACACGTATGTGTCCAATTGGATTAATAAAATATCTATCTATCTATCTATCTATCTATCTATCCAAAACACATAAGAGGACAGATATATATATACATTATGTATAAACTTTAGTTTTGAAATGAACTCTCTCATATGAGGAATGAAAGCGTCAACATACAGTTTACAATATCATAATTTTAGTTTCCATTAACAAAAATAAATAATTTAAGAAAATAAAATTGTTAATGCTTTATTCTATTTTTCAGGACCTGCCAGGCCCTGGTCGCTATGATACCAACATATCAACATTAAAAGGACACAAACATACAGGAATACATCCACCACCACTGGTTATTGCTTCAAAGCGATTTGTCGCCTCAGAGTCTGATACACCTGCTCCCAATGCTTATAATCTACAAGATTATCCAAAACGAAGGCGCTGCTCTCTTTTAGATGTTCCGTTTGGCAGTGAGGCACCTCGAGAGAGTATCGCACGTGGTGCATATGGACCAGGTAGATAATTTGTAGAATACATATATGTACATACATCAAAACTGCAGAGATTTTACCTTAGGTCCCGCGGCTTATAGTCCATCAAAAGAGAAACTATCACGGAAGAGAGGGTATTATGGCTGTGCTAAAAGTGCTTTTAATTCGACTGCTGTGCGGAAAATAGATTTTGTTACAAAAGATACACTGTGTATGCCTGGACCGGCAAACTATATTGTAGAACCTCTAGTAAAACCACAGCTTAATGTTTCTGGATGTCATTTCAGGTCAACAACGGAAAGGTTTCCGGATATTGTTCAATCTGTAAGTACATATAATAATGTTATGCTATAAGACGCAAATTGGTTATCTTCTAAGCATGAGTTCGAGAGCTTTACGCAAGTTTAGTCATCTTATGTCATATATAATTTACGGGAAAAATGAGGTAAATTTTTTCTCAATTTGTACTATGGCCATTTTTTATCCGTAAAAAAGATTTTTTAACGACATTTTGATATAAAAAAATAATTGCTCGTAATTTTAATTGCTCTTTATTTTATTATAAATACAAAATATGAATTTTAAATATTTAACTGACATGGTACAAGTTTATTTTAAATATGTAAAAAATAGCGAGATTGAATGTGACAGCGAATCAACGCATAATAAGAGATTTAGGAATCTCGAAGCTAATTTTAGGACCAACTGATCTTTTAGATAGCTAAAGAAGAAAATACAGATGAAAATATATATTTACCTAAATCTTTGCTTGAGAATTGAAAAAATCCTAACCCATCCGTTTGAGAAATTGCTAACAGGTTTGGATTTACCAGTACGACTACATACATTCTAGTGTTATGAAACATAAATGCAAATTATATAAACCTGAAATGATCTTTCATTCGCTAAAAAACCATTAAGCGCGATGAAAACTTTTTATGAAAGTATATTAAGTAAATTGTATATGTATGCAGCACCATCTGAAAAGGTAGACGATTTACAAAATAGAATAATTAATTCGTGCCGTTAAATATCACCCAGTAACATATTAAATGCAAATATGTCTATCTGTAACACAGGAGTGTGATTACATTATGTTCGACCAATATTCTATTTCTATTTTATACTTTCTTTTTCAATAAAAGATCAAACTATGTTTATTTCTCATATTCATATCTAATTAATTCTAGCTTCCTTTTTATTCAAGTTTGTTTTTGTATTGAAATATTACAATAAGTGTATACAGAGTGTCCAATGTCTAGTGCACCAGGTTGGCAATGCCAGATTCAATTTGGTAAGATTGGTAAGACTGTAATATTGACTGCTTTGACTTTCAAAGTTTATTCTTATGTTTAGTTGTCAAAAACTATAACTAATATGTAAAGATTACATATGTTAGCATAGTGGACATTTTTAACTTTTATAATTAAGTTTCACATATTGTATTCAGTTCTATCACTGAATTGATATCTTTTGTAGCATATATCACTGCATGTTTTAAACAAAGAGTGGAAATAAAAACTAACCATACAGGTTTTAAACAGGTTCTAAACTTTCGAGTATAAAACATAGTAGGTATTTCACAAAGAAGTAAAAACAGCAAATTAAGATAGCAGTATATCAACAAATATCAAGTTCTATAATTGTAACGAGCGAAAGTTTAAAGGGACTATTGTGTTGCAAACATAATGTTATTCGTCTTTTCCTATTATCGAACACAATCTGCAGCATTTCTTCTGTAATATTTTGCAGTTGATATGTAATTACAGCTTGCTGTAAACTATATTTTTGTATAACCTAACAGAAAGATATCTATAGGAGTCAGATGCCCTGAATTGGATGGTCAGCAATTGAATCTTATATCTTCATAATTTTTTTTAGATATATCAATGTAGTATGTGCTGTATGCGCTGCGGCTCAGTCTTGCTGGAGATGACCTGACTAATTAAACCAGGCTTTGTCATAAAAGAAGCTGCGATCTAAATCACTTTCTTTCAGAGTTTCATCAAACCAGCAAAAATAATTTAATCGCTGCTCAAAATCTTGCGCACTTAAATGTTGCAAAACTTAAATTTCGGAGAGATGCAGTTACAATATTTTCGTTAGTGCCGTATGTGCATTTCTACAAGACAAAATTACAATTCGATGAATATAAAACAAAATATTTTTTAACAGATTGATTAAGACTGACATTCGTTTGTTGCCTGATATCATCCACAGTATCTTCTGTCAAAACAGAAGGTGCTGGTCAGCCTTCCGTTTTGTAACGCTACCAGTATCCATAAACCTCTGTATAAAACTGTTCAAAGCACGAGAGTAGTGAGTATTCCCAGTTTCTATTTTCGGTTAATGTAGCATTTAGAAAATACGTCACGTATGTTGTCTTAATGTGAACGTTATTGCCTCAAAAGAGGCAGTGTGTAGAATAATTCCAGACAAGAGATTAAAGAAATAAATGCAAAAAAATAGATGCAATAATGATAGTAAAAACAGACAGCAGTGGGAGGGATTAATTGAAACCTGTCCAATCTATAAAGATAAAATTGAATTCTTGTGTTGCCAATGTCGTGCACTTCGAGTTGGATACTTTGTATCTATACGTCTATTGTATACGATTAGTTTGGTCACATGGTCTTTTAACACATTCAACATAAACTTAATACATTACCGATACATATTCAAAATTCATATTTTGTATTAATGATAAACGAAAATGAAAGTTAGACTCAATTAGTTATTTGTTATCGTGGCGTTTTTAAAAATTTTTACCTCTATATGTTTGGCACAATGTGATAGCTACTGTTCACATGGCCTATCGTGAGTCACTCGATATAATTTTTTTGGCATATTTCTGTGTTAGTAGAGTATATGTGTGCTTATATTTGTATTATTGAAATCCCATAATACTTTGACATACATCATAACTTCTAGTTTCTCTTGTAAAATTCTACCAAAATTTACTAACTGTGATACTATCTCCCGATGACGCAATTTATCGTTACTAGACGTCATTTGTAATTTTTAAGTATAAATTGCATGTAAATCCTTAGATAGTTATCATAACGAATCACCGTATTTAGACATATTTATCGATTATTATGTTCCACATCGATCTTTAAATTTCTACTTTAACTGACGATAGAGAGATAAGTCGTTAGAATTAATTTATTCAAAACTAGATTTTTTTAATTTGTGCTGGGACACTGTCATTAATTTCTAGATTTCGTAAATATTATTACATAATTTTCTCTAAAGTAATGTAATGATTATAAATAGTAAATATAAGAATCGGGAACATTTGTAAAGTATGAATTTCTAATACATAATTGCACTTTTTCTTCAGTACTTTAAACCTATCCTCACTAATGTATTTATGTACGAGAGTACATTATTAGACATTGTGTTTTAAATTATGAATGATGTAGGGTACGTGTGCATATATGGCAGATAGCAACCATTATTAATGACGGTCTAAAATGTTCTCATCAGTACAGTATCTGTTTATGCCATTAGGGGTCGGCAAGCTAAAAATGATGAATTTCCTTGCAATTAATCACACGTATTACTTTGCGAAAAAATATTGACAGGGTCATCTATTTGTGATAATAATGAAGAGGGACGGTTCAAAATTGTAGATTATCAAGTGTAACACAAATAATATACACCAGCTTGAATAATTATAGACATCACATTTAACGTACATAGTTGGCATGTAGTATTCCATGTTTTACTTATACAAGGTGAGTTTTTTCCGATGTTTAGCATGGTGATCTTGGAAACTACAACAGATACAGATTCGGTTAAATGGGGAAAGAATTGCAGTTTTACTAGCTCTATTTAATTGGCATTTTGTTTTTTGGAAAAAGTGCATGGCTTACTAGATATTTCGCGAAAATAATTTTTTTGTTATTTCGTTCGGTGCCTGTGGTTCTGTTATTATTCACTTCAGAAGAAAAGTGTAAAGGAAAAAGTTGTAGGAAATTAAATGAAATTAAATTCTTTCTTTTAGTTACATTTTTTGAGTTATGACACAAACTGATGTTTTTTCTAATGCAAACCATAGTAGGCCATGACTTTATAAAAAAGGGTTTTTATCAAAGATTCTAATGATGTGCTACTTGATATAGTTATTTTTATAAATAAATAAATTATTGCCATTTTTTATTTAAATTGACGAACTGTCACAGTTAGTAAGCTATGGAAATATTTGCTAG